>SNQJ01S0250058.1:0-12892 GCA_010110895.2 Picea sitchensis
CCTTGATTTTGAAGCTTTCTAAGATGTCAAGAGATGTTTGACTCCAGTAGACCAACTTTCTTCCTTCAAACTGAGTAAATGAGGTGTTTCAAGTGTCTCCGTGATGTCGTCATTATGGTGACAGGATCCAACAGTATTTACGATACTCTTATCACCAACTTGTGACCTTCGCGACAAGTTGTATAGAAGTTGCGACACTTGCGACAAGTGAGAGGTATGTGCGACACTTATCCAGTTGAGTGATTTGGATGTGTAACACATGCTATGGATGCATGTTAGAAATGCATGTCTATATTCATTAAAGAATGCTTAGTGACAAGTTGAAGCTAATTCAAGGTTGAGGCCATCATAGATATTGATGGATATGCAATGAGGAAGTTGCATGCTGAAGGAGTTCCCGGTGAAGAAACTGTGTAAGGACCGTGTCAAGAGAAGAGAGTCACCACCTTAGTAACTGTTGAGAAACTGAGAGTGACCTACAAGCTTATATATAAATAAGAATCCTGTATTACATTTTGAAAGCATCATGTAATGAGTAGAAGACTAATGAATGAATAAAGGAGTATGTTTAATTGAATAGGCTTGGTTGAATCCATGTTAAGAAAACGTAGTGAGGTCCTTAGAGATAACTCAGCTGGGATGAAAAGTCCTAGGCAGTGTAGAAAAAACTGGAAGAAGGGGAGATCCCCTAACTCCCTTCTTTCTATGTGCTATGTTTCCTCTGGAATGACAAAGTTTATTTACTGATAAAAGTAAATGTCTTGACACCATAGTGATGATGATTATATTACTGCAGAAACAGTTGAGAACTGCCTGTGTTGCATTCATGGAAACCATTGAGGATAATGTGATGAAGTGCATAAAGATATGCTAGGGCATGTTGAAAAAACTTTATGGATTTGAATGTTACTATACATGTATTCTTATTTGACATTTCAACTAATGATGCATGTTGTGTATAGAAAGGAATTGGAATGGGTAAGGGAGACAGTTACCAATAATGGGAAACCTCAAGCAGAGGGTGACCATGGGAAGGCTACGGTTGAAATATTGTTGATAGGACTATGGAAATCCCGCTAAAGCACTATTGATGAGGTAAAGATCAGAAAGAGGGTGCTAGAAGCCAAGAATAGTAGTATTCCATGGATACCCAAGTAGGGTATGATTCGGGAAGGAGAACCCAAATGTTGGAGGCATGAACCTCTAGCAGTGAAGGCCAATTGTATTATGGGGGAGAATCTAAGCCAAATGATCTATGATTGACTCAAAAGGTAAAAAATATTTACTAAGAGATTGTAGAAATCCGTTCGATCAACTACAGATCGAGGTCGTGACGATCGTGAAGGAAAACCCTGATTGAATCAGGTTAATCAAGAACCTGATAGCGAAAGAAAACACAAGTCATTCATCGAAAGGAAAAAGATCTAAGTCGTCAGATCAATTTCAAGATCCACTAGAGTTAACAGGTCAAATCCTAGTCATTCAATAATATCGACGACCCGTAATCATTGCAAATATCGGAAGGAGAATTAAACCGCGATCTAGTTGAGGTTCTACAATCCCTTGCAACCATTGGATCTATTGGAAGATAGATATTCATCGTTGAATTGTAGACAAGATTTTTAGCTAGGATCATAGCACCTGGACACGAGAGCTGCAAGGATAGTGCCGAAATTAATAGAGCTGAGGTCACAGGTCTCAATCGCATGGAGAGAAAATGGACTCCATCCAGGCCAATTAGATTGTGGTCGTGGCAATTGGTTATGTGGGAATAAAGGTGCTCATAGTTAGCACGTTTCATGGACTGCATTGAGGGAATGTATGTCACATAAGAGGGAATATAATGAATTTTTAGTAAGGAAGGAGGACCATCCAATGTTTTACTTACATTATGAAAGCACTGAAGGAAAAAAAAATTGGGTGGCCATGAGCGGTGGCACCCTGGTTATTAATGGAGGATGAATTCTTTTCAGGGGTACTCATTTGGGATAGTGATCGGCCTATGGTAGGAAGTATGGTCCTTCTATAACAATCAATGAGAATGAATAAACCATATGTTGAAAAGATGGTCTAAGCTCCAACGCACCATGACCAAGTACTTGTTGTATAGTGTGGGAAACTTAAAATCAATGAAAAGGTGCATTGGGTATGAATGTGGCCATGAATGTTTCCACATTCATTAAGGTCAATTGATATCTGAATTACATTCTAAAAAAATTGGTAGGCTAAAATGATGCATAGGTAAGGGATGATGTATCATTTTCCTTTGTATCCTTGAAAAGATGAAGATCACTTGGATTGTTAGTATGCTTGATTTTGAAAAGGTAATGTGCATGAAAACTAACAATTTCTTTGGCTGAGGAATGTTGAAATTGTAGAAATAAATTTGATCTAGATGGATATCTGTGGCCACCCACCTTTTCCAATTGGCTCAAAACAGTTTTCTAGCAATTTTGGCAATTTACTATTTTTAGCAGTTTTCACTTCTGGGGCCATTTTGAGGGCCTAAATGAAGGTTTTTCAGGATAGATATTCTCAATGATAGCCTAAGGAATTATTGAGGCCCCAAAATGAATCTCCTCGATGATACCTTTCCAGCAGGCTATCCTACACCTAAAACGAAGATCGTATGCAAAAGTTATGACCTTGCGAAGTTAATGTACTAACTTACCCAAACAGGGCCCACATGACTTTTGGCGCTTCATCTCCTAGGGTTAGGTTTTTGGATGTCTAGGTTTTTTGGCATTCCTGTTTATTGTAAAAGGCCTTCAGAGCCTCATTGTAATGATCTTCTTGTGAATGAGCACCGCCATCACATCTCTTCTCAGAGATAAGTCGCCACCATTCCAGCAAGCTTGTTTCCGCTGCATTTTACAGTTTCATCTTATTTCATTATTGAATAGGAAACCAGTTTTATTGTATCTCTGTTATTTTGTTTTAAGACTATGTTAATAATCTGTATTCATTTTTTTCTACTCATAAAATCTGGATCAGTGATATCAGAGCGGTCTTCTCCTAGTCGTCTTAATGCATGTCCCCAACGAGGTCAGAGTACAAAGAGTTGGGTCTTGAGATTGTTTCTCTTCAGGAAAAACTCTCTCGCACGCCCAAGCGACCTCTCATGGAAGGAGAAAATAAATATGATGGGACAAAAAATCTTTTCAAATTGTTGATTGAGGAAACCCTCAAGCAACAAAGGAATGAGATGATGGATAGTTTCTTCGAGCGGAGGCGCCACCCCCTTCAAGGTACAAATAAACTTTGATATTCCTATATTTGAAGGTCAGATAGACACATATGCTATAGACAAGTGGTTGAATCTACTAGAAGGGTATTTTTCTATCCATAACTTCTCGAATAGAGAAAATATTACTTTTGCGCTCCTCAAAGTCATCCCCCATGTCAAAGATTGGTGGGAAACGTTTTGTGAGAAAAAGGAAACAGAGGAACCCTCATTATTTACAGTCACAACCACTTGGGATTCCTTCAAAGATGCTATTAAGGAACAATACTACCCTGTCAGAAGTTATGATGACTTATATAACAAATGGACCACACAGTGGCAAGAAAGATACCAAGCAGTGCCAGATTTCACAAATATCTTCCATACTTTGCACACCAAGATGGGTATCAAAGATTTGAAGTGACATCTGGTGCTCAAGTATCACGGTGCTTTGCATAGATACATCCAGACCGAAATGGAATTTCTAGACATCTCATCCTTGGGCGCAGCCTGCCGATATGCCGTCAAAATAGAGCAGAAGCTCAAACAAAAGACGCGGTAATTTGTCCCTAGAAACCCCTCACATCAAAAGCCAGGAAAGGGATACCCAACCCAAAGAACAAAGGACAGAGAAAATATGGATAGTATCAGGACAACCAGTCTAAGCCCCAAGAAAATAAGGACACTCGAAAGAAAAAGAAAGATATCAGGAAGTGGTGCGACTTCCATAAGAGCCCTTGACATAACACTATTGATTGTCGCTCAAAGAAGTCATTGGTGGCCGAAGTGAAAGCCTCTTAATCAGATGCAGAGTCTAACTCTAAGCTAGAACCATAAAGTGGAAGACAAATCATTGACACAAAAACCAGTGCCACCGTTGCTACCACCAAGCTCCAACCTGGTGAACCAGATGAGACAGAAGAAGGAGAGCGCCTCTTCTATTCGCAAATGTGGGTAAAATGCACCCCACTACACTTCATCATTGATAGTGATAACCAGAAGAACCTCATCTTTGCAGATGTCATCAAGCACCTGGCCCTACCCACAACGCCTCACCCACAACCCTACACCATTGGATCACTCCACCAAGGAAGCGATCTCCGCATCAGCCAACAGTGTCAACTGTCATACAACATCAAGCCCTTCAAAGATGAGGTATTGTGTAATGTTTCTCCTCTTGAAGTTTGTGATGTTATTTTGGGCCAACCTTATTTATGGAAACGTCATGTTGTATATGAGTCTAGGCCTCGTAGTGTTATTATTAATTTGAACAAGAAATTGTACAGGATACCTGAGGCAGTCCCACCTAGTGTTATTTCCTTGATCTCTTCTAAGCAATACAAGAAGGTCATCTCTCATATGGGGAAGTTTGTCTTCTTCGTGATTCACTCTCAGAATAAGCGAAAGATCACAGCCACATCCAGGCTCTCTGTAGCCGACCTCTCCACACAGCGGAATCAAGTAGATAAGGTCATGAAAGAATACTCAGATATCTTCTCCTCACCTACCGGGGTACCTCTACACTTCCAGGTCAAGAACCCCATTGATATGACCCCCGGTGCACCACTGCCCAATGGACCAGTATATTATCACTCTTGATTAGAGAATGAGGAGATCAAGAGACAAATCCAAGAACTTCTCCACAAGGGGCACATCCGTCCCAGATCATCACCTTGCGGGAGCCCAATCGTGCTGGTGCAGAAGAAAGATGGAACCTGGTGACTCTGAATTGATTACTAGGCTCTGAATAAAATCACAGTCAGAAATTGGTACCCGATTCCCCGAATCGACAACCTCCTTGATCAACTCACAGGGGCTAAATACTTCAGTAATACTGATCTGAAGTTTGGCTACCACCAGGTCCCGATCGAATAGACAGTTGTATGGAAGACCGCCTTCAAGTCAAAGGAAGGCCTTTTTGAATGGTTGGTCATGCCCTTTGGTTTTACAAATGCTCTGGCCACTTTCATGAGGATGATGGATGATATCCTGCGACCATTCACCAATAATTTTGTAGTGGTGTATCTGGATGACATTTTGATTTACAACAAGACTTGGGTTGAACACTTGCAACATATTTAGCAGATTTTGCACACCCTGTGGCAGCACAAGCTATACGCCAACTTGGAAAAATGATCCTTCGGCATGGACAGGGTCCATTACCTTGGCTACATCATTGATCATCATGGTGTACATGTGGATCCAGCCAAGATCCAAGTCATCCGTGACTGGACAACCCCAACCACACTCACTGAGCTTTGGAGCTTCTTGGGCCTTGCCAATTTCTACCGCAGGTTTGTGTTGGGATTCTCCCATATTGCATGGGCCCTCAGCCAAATCACCAGGGGTGGTGGTAAGGAAAAAATTTCATGGGGTAAGTCCCAACAACAAGTGTTCGATGATTTGAAGCAGTGATTATGCTCATCCCCAGTACTTTCACTACCAGACCTGCAACATCCCTTTGATATCGAGACAAATGATTCAGACTATGTTGTGGGTGTCGTTCTCACTCAGAACGACCACCCCGTGGCCTATCATAGTGACACACTATCTGATGTTGTCCGTAAGTACCCTACTTATGACAAATAAATGTACTCCATTGTGAAAGCCTGTCACCAGTGGAGACATTACATTCTTGGGAAAGAGAGAGTCATCCACACTGATCATAAGCCACTGCAGTTTATGCAGACACAAGGAAAATTGTAGAATGACCGTTGTTATCACTCCAAGAAACTCCTTAGGGTTGTAGGCTAAGGATGCTTGGTAACTTAAGAAAATAATGTGTAGGTATACTTGTAACAATGGGATCACTCAATGATTAATGTAATAGACAACTCATCAGACATCCAAATGAAACAGTGCTTTTAGAAAACAATAATTAGATCTAGTATTTTAAAATGAGAGGATGAAGAACACTAATCTTGATTTCCAAATACAACTGAGTGTAGGGATTAATGAAATATAGAAATAAATCCTTCACTTCAAGTCTATGAGCTCAATAAAGAGATGACAGTCTTTATAAGCTAAGATAAAATGAAATAAAGTATAGAAAAAGAAGCATGAATATTTCTGATATTGAAAGCAAAAGGAGACTGTAATTTTATTATGCAATAAGAGTCTATATAGTAGCACAAAATGTATTCCCAGTTTGAACCCTTGTCTCTTAGAAAAGATAGGCATTTATAGCCTTTTACAATCGTTTTTTAAGATCCTGAAAACTTGGATCTGTATCTAAAAATAGAAAATAAAACTAACTAAGGCAATCGATAACAAAGACTAGTTTCTAGAACTTGAACTGTCTTCTATATCAATATTTGACATCTGTACTTCATCAAATTCTGGACTCTGTTGTGTCATGGAAAAGGTAAAGGCACATGTCTTCTGTAGCTGGATTTCTTCAATTAATCATAGTCGAAACTTTAGGAGACCGATTTAGCATTTGGTTTTCAAAATCTCCACGAATCTTTGATGCTGAGTATTTTCTGACTAAGTGGTTAATCCTTTGATGCTCTTGAACTTCTTGAAATACTTTGAAAATCACCCTGCTCCATCTTTAGCTTTCAAAAATTCTTTTTGTTCTTTCACCATCTAACTCACCTTATGATTCACTCGTTAGCTGGTGAAAGATCTGCCTTTCACCAGCTAACTGGTTGTAAATTCACCCTTTGCATTGGTGAAAGCTCTGTCTTGGCCAAAAAGAAACTTTCACCTCCAAAACTGTTGTTTTATCAAAAGCTTAGCGTGTCTCTGCTTTATCTCCTTGCATATTCACAACAACCTGAGCTAGCACTTGTAGATATGGGTGCGACTTCTGCTTCTTCTTCAATTTTCTAATCTTCCTCTTAAGGCGTTTTTCTAACCACCATAAACTGTTATAATCTTTGGTGATTTTCTTCTTTATCTTTTTGTCTTTTACACTTTCATGAGACAACTTCTCAAATGCTGCATTTGTCTGTGCGAAATTGTCAGACAGAGTTTTATATCTCGCCTTGATTACTCTTTCTAAAACCTCCTATTGAGAAATCACTTCCTTTAGTTGCTTAATTTTTTGTGATTTCTTTGACTTTTTTCTCTTTGATGTCTCACCTTCATCAGTGGGAGTAAAAGTCTCACAATTCTATGCAAATTCCATGGAGTGATCAGGGCTTTTAATGGTTGGACTTTCATCTTCTTGTTCTGGCTCTGTTTCTGAGTCTGTGTATGGTAGATTTAAAATATTGGTCTTCTTTTCTGTAGGCTACTCTGAAGTGGTTTCAAAATCTAATTTTTTCTTTGATCTGTGAGACTTTATGCCGGAAATCCTATCTTCTGGTGGTCCTGGAAGAGTTCTCCTCTTCCTCGAGCTGCTCTAAGGAGTTAATTGTTTTTTTCTAGATCTCTTCTACTCATTCATTAAGAAAATGTTGCCAAGTCCTTCCTCTTTGTCTTAGTTCCTCAAAAATTATCAATTTGATCAGGCCAAAATGACAAAGAGTGTTTTTCATACTTAGAGGTTCAGCCCTAATATTTTTACAGACTTTAGTTAGGCTTTTGTGAAAGAAGAAAGGTAAATTTAGGAGCGTTTTCCCTGTGAAATGATCTAAGAGATTGAAATGGTATAGCATCAGCTTGTCATGCCTTCCTTCTGAGGTTATATAGAGTTGAATGCCTTTGAACAGGTCCTGCCATTCATCCTCCAAATGAGAAACTGACATGCTTTTCTTCCATGTGACATTTCTGAATTCTGCCTTAAGATATGCTCTGAAATTGAGATTCTTGGTTGTTGTTGTCTTGAACCAGCTCTGGCCTGATCTAGGTAAGCTGGTTGTTGTAGCAATGGAAGCTTCATCAACTATCATTTATAAAGAACCCACACAGGCTTTGTTTCCATCATACGATTTAGTAAACGCTTCAGTTGTTGTTTGGTGGAAACCATTATGTAACTTTTCAACATAACCCATGCAGCCTGCGTATGAGAAGCATTTTTGCACCTCTGGATGTGCTTGTAAAAAGGACAGACTGTCTAATTCTTTCCTTAACAATGAACCAATTCGTTTCCTTGACATCTGTAACTCGCACCCCAGACAATTTTGCAAACAAAGTCACTGTAATTTGTTGTTTGAGCCAAGGTTTGACGCTGGTGAAAACTCTCGGCGTTGTCTTTCAAATATGAAACCATAACATATGCCTGTGGATAATGCTTGTTGGGAATATGAAGTGTCGATTTGATGTCGCCAGCTGAGTAGTACCGCTCCTTTACCTGTGATGATGAATTTGAATTCGTCATCTCCAATGCCATTATCTCGTGAAGCATGCATTCACGAACACAATCCGCTATGATATCCGATTTAGACGTGCATAACAGAATCCTCATCATTATTCGCTTTCACCAGCGCATTATAATGATTACGTGACATGTGTTGATCATGTCATCTTTTGATTTCTGAAAATGTGGAGGAAACACACGTGTTCTGTGCTTTCACCAGCTAACGGTCTGTAGGAAAGTACTCCTTAACTGTTGAAAATCGTCATTTTCACCAGCTAGTCATCAACCTTGCAACACGCATTACCTGTTGAAAGTATTTTCATGAAATTTTATAGAAAATACCTTTATGGATCAACTTATTTCTAAGATATGAATTTAAAACCTAAGTTTTGACACTAGAAGAAATTAAAACAAAATGGAGAAAACTACAAATAACCAAGCTATCAACCGCAAAATGAAACCATAGTGACTGATTCATTTTGGTAGCTAACAACTGCCATCAAAAGTGGTCCACATACTTGCAACAATTCCACCTCAACATCAAGTATAAAACAGGAAGCACCAATCACATCATTGTTTGCCTCAACAGACCACCAGTCGCGACACTCACCATGGTGTTAGACTCTTGTGTCCATGAGACCTCTCGATGGCCCCAACTCTATGAGACAGACCCAGACTTCGCCACCACCTAACAAATGTTGGGTACAAACATAGTTGTTGATAATTTATATCTTCAAGATGGGTTGTTGTGTCATCTGGGCCATATCTGTGTTCCATCAAGTGAGCAAGAGAAGTTGATCTGGGACTCCCACTATAGTTGGGTGGCAGGACACTTCGATGTCGAAAAGATAATGGCGATGCTACAGAAACATTTCTACTGGCCGAAACTCCAACATGAGGTCAGAAAGTATATCAGGTCCTGCACTGCCTACACTATTGACAAACCAAACACTAAGAAACAAGGCTTGTACACCCATATTCCTACTCCTAACATGCCAATGGAATCCATCTCAATGGACTACATGTCAAGCCTCCCATCCACAAAGCGGGTAAATGACTGTGTCTTTGTGGTTGTTGACCGCTTTTCTAAGATGGTGATTCTGGTTGCCTGCAAGAAGAGCATCACAGCAGAGGCCACTGCCAAGCTCTTCTTTGAATGGGTCTGGGTAAATTTTGGACTCCCACAAACCATTTTCTCAGACAGGGACAGTCAATTTCTTAGCACATTCTGGTCAAGCCTCTGGTCACTGTTGGACTCCAAGATAACTAAATCCATGGCCTTCCACCCCCAGACAGATATCCAAACTGAGGTCGTAAATTGAATTTTTGTGCATATCATTTGCATGTATAATTCAAATCACCCTCTTACATGGGATGAGAGCCTTCCCTATGTCCAGCATAGCTACAACTGAGACTTGCATAGCTCAACCAGCCATAACCCCTTTCAGGTCAGGTTGGGATTCCAACCATTGGGTCCCATAGATGTTGTACTTCCCCTTGCAGTCAGCTCGACTGACTCATCTCCTGTTCCAACTAAAGCTGACAAAGCCACCTAGTTCATTGAGAAGATCCAGAACATCTGCCAATCGGTTCAGGATATCCTACAAAATTCCAATGCCAAGTACAAACAACGCCATGATCAACATCGAGTGCCACATAAGTTTAAGGTGGGAGACAAAGTTTGGTTGCACTTGCAGAAAAAACGTCTTAAAGGACCCCATCGAAAGCTTCACCCACTCCATTATGGATCATACACCATCACCAAGTCCATGGGGGATAATGCTTTTGAGCTAAACATTCCTCCTTTCCTTGGCCTGCACCCAGTGTTCAACGTGGATCTCCTTCGCCCTTATTTCCCACCATTATTGGACACCTCAGACGTAACAGAACCACTGACACCAACATAGCTCAACCCCAAATTCATCCAATAGAATTCCAACAATCAAAATGTGGACACATAGATCAAGGGAACTTGACAACAAAGGATCCATCTTTATCGAGTCGTCAAAGCAGGGCAACTCCTGCACCAAGGGAAGTGGCTCACCTGGGGACAAATTCAGTAGAAATTTCCTCATATGATGGGGGAATTCAACGTAATGGATACCATTGCTTCCTAAGGAGGTAGGATTGATCCAGATGGATATCGTTGGCCACCCACCTTTTGCAACTGGCTCAAAAAAGTTTTCTGGCAATTTTGGCAATTTACTATTTTTAGCAGTTTTCACTTCCGCGGCCATTTTGAGGGATTAAATGAAGGTTTTTTGGGATCAATATTATGAATGATATCTTATAGTATGATTGAGGCCCCAAAATTAATCTCCTCGATGATACCTGTTGGAGCCGCCCTTGTTTTTCACCTCGTGCAATTTTAAATTTTTTATACTTGAGATCTAAAGTTGCTTTTCTTCTCCTTTTGAAATCATAAAGCTCTGAAATCTTGTCCCATGAATAGCAATGCTTTTTCACTTTCAAAAAGGGTCCATTTTTCGCAAGTATGTTTGCTCTTTTGTTTCATTTCAGGGTCTCGCAAGTCGGACACTTTATTTCTTGAATTCACAAGTCCCGAGTCACGAAAATGCGAACTCGGTTCTAATTTTCATCCAAGGCGTTAACTAGGGTAAGATCTTTAACCTCTTATTAGACGTTGTCGGGGTTTCACGCCTCGGCATCCATCAGACCTGAGTTTTTGTTCTTGCAGCCCCGATAGCCGAGAACACGATGACTTTGTGATAACCTTGGTTAGAGACCAAGGGTAAAAAACTAACCATGGTTAAATTTGGTTCTCGGCACTTCATCACTCGACACTTTCTTTCATCGAGTTAAGGTGTCCAAAAATCTGATTCACGAAGTTGAGACATAATTATAGCGATATTAATTAGTCACCTAATCTAAGATTTCCTTCTTTTAATTTGAGTCTTAATTATCGCCACATCGCGATATCGCAACTCGGCATATCATTCTTCCAAAAGTTTGTCTTCGAATTCCCGAGTCGCGATACGACGATTAGGTTAGTTATATAATTAAGAATGCGCCAAATCACGGTTATTATTAATTAAGGAAAAATCGGCACTCGCAACCTCGCGAGTTGAAAAGTCAACATCTGAAAAGAAGATTCACGATACAGCGAAAGGCGAGAAAATGTTTAACGTTGTGAAATTTGAAATTTTAAAATTAAGTGAGATACGTCCCACGTATCGAGGTTGGAACACTTCACGAGGAATTTACTTTCTCTCCATAACCTGGTTTCCTGTCAAGCCGTCGAACATTGATGACATTAATGAAGAATTAGGGTAAATCCACGAATAAATAAAATCGGATTTATACAATAAATTTGGTTTTATTTGCAATTTGACAGACTTATTTCAAAGGTACAGGATTTTCAAATATATACGAGAGTTTCATTCTTTTTAAACATTTCTCATAAGCGCACAGAGCTCACCTTTCTCCGAGAGAACTCATTTATGCATGTATACACAGGTCTATTGCAGAAGAGCGAAAAATAAAGCGTCAGCCATGGCTACAAGGAGCGCAGCGAAAGCAAATGTCGAGGTTGCAGCACAGGGTCCAGACAACGTCTCAGATACTTCACCTCGGACTGGCGGCTCAGTACCCACCTGGTCGTTTATTTCAGACATTCTACAATCCGAGTTGGTAAACTATTCAGACTCAGATGACGATGACAATGATATTGTAAGGGATGACCTGAACACTAAGTATAAGACAATTGTTCAGTCGGGAATGCACCTGGTTGCAACCAGACCTCGGTTTCTCCCATACTACGACATGATCCGATGGGCATTGGATCACATCGAACTGCCCACCAGAACTATCCTAAATGACCGATGGACCACGGTCGGGACTTTCAGACCAGAGCATATCCAATCTATGTATAAGCTCCCAACGACTTTTGAATATATATATGGCAATGAATTCCTAGAGGAATTCAAAAAGAAGGAGTGCGAAGAATATGACAAAACCATGCCTAGTTTGATAAAGGATTGGGTTTCGCGTTCTGCAACATTCAGAGCGAATGACAAGGGTGTGTATTCGATTTCTTCATTGGAGCCACAGTATATGTATGTGGCGATGATGACTTGTCGGCTTTTCGGATGGGAGGATACCGCTCATTTTTACATCTAATGGGTACCTCTCATCTTTCGGGTAGCGGAAGGTTGCTCATTTAATTGGGCTAAGATGCTCTCTGACAATTTGTTCAACAGAATCACAGAGTACTGGGAGAAAAAAGCAGTCGGGAGACCATCCAGATTCTTCATGTCCGTGTATATCATGGACGCAATATGCCCCATGACACCTTTTCCTTTGATGAATTGGGCTTGGACTCCAACCCAAGAAAAAACTGTGCATGAGTACCACAACAAGCTGTGGGAAAATAATGCAAATAAGTTTATTTATGAGATTTTCAA
>SNQJ01S0250059.1:0-12892 GCA_010110895.2 Picea sitchensis
AGGTTACATGTTACTAAAAAACACATGGCTTCATTGACTTTCTTGTGAATATTATCTAGGTTGAAACCACCATTTGGTCTTGGAGTAAGACCTAAAAGTGCTTTTGTTTTGCTAAGAGTTCATCTTGCTCGAACTAAGGAAATAGGTTAATGAGTCAAGACTTAGAGACATGTGGAAGGATCCTCTACATCATCGATATGAATTTATCTCATCTCCTTTCGGCGTCATTGCTTTATCTCATATATTCGCAATTATTACTTTCATCTTCGATCCCATCTCATCGCCTACCATCCCCTCGGGGGAAAGCGAAAAGAATAATGTAATAAAGGTCATGATATGATATGATAAAGCAAGTTGAAGCATTTATTTTTAAGTTGATTATGTTTAACCATAGTTTATTATGGTAATGTCACATTACGATGTTTATCATGGTTGACATATGTTGAATTGCTATATACTTTAATGTTTGTGTCAAAATGTGACATCTATCAAGAGCTATGTCACATTACGATGTTTTTTAAGGGTTATGTTGGATTGTGATGTTCCCCAATGATTATGTCACATTGGGATGCTCATCTTCATTGTGTTATGTCAAATTACTATGTTCCTCAATGGTTACATCACATTACAATGTTCATTAAAGGTTATGTCATCTTATGACATTCCTTAATGGTTATGTTTTAATGGGGTGTTCCTAAATGGTCACGATGCATCATGATATTCATCTTGGTTGGCTTATATGGAATTTCTATGTTCCTCAATGGTTATGTCACATTACGACATTCATCATAGGTTATCTCACATTTGTGATGTTCCTCAATGGTTATGTCACATTATGGAGTTCATCTTGATGGACTTTTGTTGAATTGTAGTGTTTTATAAGGGTTATGTCGCATTGTGATGTTTATGAAAAGATACGTTGGATTGCGATGTTACTCAATGGTTATGTAGCATTGCTACATTTGTCTTGGTTGACTTATGTCTAATTTTTGTGTTCCTCAATTGCTATGTCACAATGTGATGTTCCTTAAGGGTTAGGTTAGATTGTGAAGTTCCTCAATGGTTTTTTCATATAGCGATGTTTATCATGGTTGACTTATGTGAAACATGGTTTTCTTTAGTTGGCCATGGTTCAAAGTGGACATGGTTTACCATGGTTGATTATGGTTTACTTTTGTCACATTGCAATGTTTGTTAAGGGTTATGTTGGATTGCAATGACGAGTTTTGTTCATCACATTGTGATGATGGGTTATGTTCATCACATTGCAATGATGGGTTATGTTCTTTGCATTGCTATGTTTGTGAAGGGTTATGTTTGATTGCAACACATTGTGACATTCTTCAAGGGTTATGTTGGATTGTGACATTCGTCAAGGGATTATGGCCGAATTTCGTCACATTGCGATGTTTGCCAAGAGATGTCACATTCTGACATTTGTCAAGGGTTGTGTTCGATTGTGATGTTCCTAATGATTATGTTGCACTGTGACATTCATCTTTGTTGTGTTATGTCAAATTGCTACGTTTGTCTATGGTTACATCACATTGTGACATTCATTAAGTGTTATGATACCTTGCAAAATTCCTTAAGGGTTATGTTTCATTGAGATGTTCCTAAATGGCCATGATGCATAGTGATATTTATCTTGGTTGACTTATAAGAAAATGTTATGTTTGTCATTGGTTATGTCACATTATGACATTTATGAAGGGTTGGGTTATGTTGCAAGGCATATATCAACATAACCATGGGTGACTTGGGTTGACCAAAGGTGCCCATATTACTATGGTTGGGAAATGTTGACTATGGTCATGTTACATGACAACGTTCATGTTGGTTGACTTCTGTCAAATTTCCATGTTCCTCAATGGTTGCATCACATTACAACATCCACAAAGGATTTTATCACATTGAGATGTTTCAGAAAGGTTATGTCACATTGCAATGTCCATGAAGAGACATCTTGAATATTGATGTTATGATGTTCCTTTTTCTTCTTGAAAAATCAAGAGGCATCATAAATATATGATTAAAATCTTTTTCATCTTGATTTTAATCCATATGATTTGAAATTGCAATTTATTTTCTCAAATTATAATTTAAAATTGCAATATTATTTAGATGAAATTATAATTTTTAATTATAATAGAATTTTAAATTTAGTTAAATACAAAGCTAGCTATTAAATAAATAAATTCATCTTTCATATTTTAATAATTTTGATAATTTCAAAATAGATCAAAATTTGTAAAAATAAAATTATATATTTTAAATTATTATCAATTAAATTAAAAGACATTATAACTTTATATATACATAATTCCTAATTAAATTGATCAATTTATTAAATTTCAATCCTAATTTTAAATAATATAATTTTAATTTTTTTTTATTAAATTTTAAATTTTTTCTAACAAAATAAATAGCTTTTTAATAAAACAATGTATATTTATAATTGAATCTTTCTAACAAAATAAATACTTATAATTGTAATGAAGTAAATAAAAATTCAATTTATAAAAATAAATAAATAATAAAGTAAATAAAATATTCAATTTATAAAAAATAATTTATATTATAATTTCATGGAATTAAAAATATATATATCCTAGAAAAGTATTTTATAAAGAAATTTGTCCCATTTTCTATTTAATAAGTAACCATTGTCCCACACCAAATAATAAAGAACATTATGTGAAAGACAATAGCGAATAAAGTTGTCCAACACCATTGATATGCTCTATGTTGAATCAAAGAATAAAGAATATCATGGAAAGGATCACAATCAATAAAGTCAATGATAGGAAGTTTATTGGCTATGTGCCAATCACGGAAAATTACCAAAATATGTAGGGCTTAAATTATATGCAAGGATTTGAATTGATATGCTTTAACGATAAAGTCCATCACACTCATTAAATCAGATCCAACATATTACCAAAATATCAATTTTACGATTGCCAACATATTACCATACCAATTTGACCATTGAGAAATTGGATTTGTTAAAAAATACAACAATTTAAAATTTGTTTTTTTTAATATCGATCATCAACTATTTTCTAAAATTACAAAAAATACAAAACTAAATTTGTAAAAATATATAGAATATTACCAAATTAACACCATATGTGATTGAGTGAACAATTGAGTTAGTTAGGATTAAAATTATAATGGTAGTACCCTCCCATTTCGAAATCATGTTTCCTTTGAATTGCAATGAAAAGAAAAGATTGCCAAACGATTAGAGCCACCCCATTGTGCGTGCATAGATACAACATCATCTAAGCATTATCTTCTATTTCTTTAATAGCGACGAGTTATGGCATGTTAGATGGACTTGGTCTTATTTCTTCAACAACGACGAGTTATGGCATGCTAGATGGACTTGGTCTTTGTGTGGATAAAGCTTGAACACTCTTGAGTGTGCTAGAAATCTATCATTGTGCATTGGGCATCTCTCTTCAATAGGTTGCCTGCCTTTATTGTTAAAAAAAAAGGAAAACAACTTCACACAGCTATTGGTAGTACCTTTCAATAGACAGAGTATCAAATAAATCTAGAAATTTGGCGATAATGACATCAGAAACTTGAAGATGGCATTGCAGACACATACCGATTTCAACACTCGCTTTGATCCGAGTGCAAAATCCGAGAGATGCCTAAACAACCATATGCCTGCATGATCAAATAAGTCAATATATCATTCATTGTAAGCGAAATCTTAATGGAAAAATGAAACTGTAAGAAAAATCTAAGAGATACCCAAACAACCATGTGCCTACATAATCAAATAAATCAAAATATTAGAAACTGTAAGAAAAATCTTCATCTCCAAGATGAAGAGCAGGAAACTGTAAAAAAAATCTTCATCTCCAAAATGAAGAGCAAGGCCAATGTTTAGAAAATCAAAATAAAAATAACTAAACAAATCAAAATCATTTGATCTCCCACTATGCTAACCAATGATCTACCAATGCATATAGTTGAAGAATAGAAACAATAAGAAATGGAAACCTAGCTTATATATGGCATTCATGCACATTGATGACTAATCCATGTATACATACTATCCCTGACATACTAATTCCTCTTAATCAGGTGTGTTAATAACTAACGAATAAATCATGACATGCATGAGAATTATAGTATTACCAAGAATACTCCGTTTTCATTAAATCCCACCCACACATTACATATTTTTTTATTAAAATACTATTTAATTTGGAACTTTTCAATAGAGAAATGCCTATGACGTAATTATCACCACATGGGAATTGCATTCCGTATGAGATGGTGACTTTTGAATACTTAATATCTATTTTGGGAAAGAAAGGTTCTACCATAGCATAGATGGCGTTAATATAAAGCATAGATGGCGTTGATTTCAAAACCTGCGACTTTAAAACTCTAGTGCAAATGGATGAAGATACCAATGAAAAATAAGGCATATGGACAATTATTTTAGGGGAACGTGATAGCTTTTTTTGTTTGGGTACACATATTTGTCTACTATTATATGTGTTGTGTAAAATATATCAATTTTGTAAATATTTTTTATTATGATTTTTCCACCATTAACCATGTAAATTTTGTCCTATGAATTGCAATAATGAAGAGTTTCGATAATCTCTATTATTATTATCTTCAAAAATAACATAAGTTATTTTATTCCTTACTTTCATATGTGTGGTGTAAAATATATTAATTTTGTAAATATTTAATGGATAAAGATAGTAATGAAAAACAAGTGCCACTACAAGTTATTTTATTCCTTACTTTCATATGTGTGTGGTGTAAAATATATTTAAAATATATTCATTTTGTAAATATTTAATGGATAAAGATATTAATGAAAAACAAAAACAAGTGTCACTGCAGTGGTGATACGTTTGTCGAAAAAACTTTAAGAACATTGATTTAGAATTTTTGTTGTAACTGCCTAAAAAGCTTTAGGAAGATTGATTTAGCTCTAAGATATATTGATTTAGATTTAAAAATGTTGTTGTAGGTCTACGATTTTGATTTTTAACCAACATTATATGTAACTATAAATAATTTGATGTCACAAAACAATCCACATGTGCTTAATAACTTTGCATATATTTAATTATTTTTGGAATTAGAAATTGACAAATTTAGTAGATCGACACCTTGCCATTTCCAGACATTGGCCAGCGAACATATACTTAATAACTTTGCATATATTTAACTATTTCCATAATTGACAAATCTATAAGTCATGGCCATTTCCAAACATTGGCCAGCCAACATCTAACTCAGAAAATTACCTATAATCACAAACGATAAACTCAAATAGTATAAAAATATTATAAAATTGCATGTAATCACTAACGGTAATCTCAAAGTATATTGTACAAAATAGCTTGAAAATAAGAAGGAAATTGTGATAATTGGGTATAACATAAAAATATTATAAAATACAAACGGTAAACTCAAATAGTATAAAAATATTATAAAATTGTATGTAATCACTAATGGTAATCTCAAAGTATATTGTATAAAATAGCTCTGAAAATAAGAAGGAAATTGTGATAATTGGGTATAACATGAAAATATTATAAAATACAAACAGTAAACTCAAATAGTATAGAAATATTACAAAATTGCATGTAATCACTAACGGTAACCTCAAAGTATATTGAATAAAATAGCTCTGAAAATAAGAAGGAAATTGTGATAATTGGGTATAACATAAAAATATTATAAAATTAAAGATTTTTTATAAGTATGGATCCTTATTAATTTTTTTAATATTTTTTTATAACTATAATAAAAACTATGAAAATAAAAAGAAAATTGTGATAATGAGTTCTAACATAAAAATATTATAAAATTAAGTAATAAATCTAAAATCAAGAAAAAACAGACACAAAAGCATGAGTGTGAAGAACAATCAGTTAAGAGGCTTGTTCGGTTGTGTAACCGTGTTGACGGGCGAAAATGAACGCTCGCCAACTAGAAGAGTGGATCTGGTCCGGGGTTGTCTAAATAACCCAATTCGTTTGGGATGATCCACCCTGACGGGTTTAGCGGCTCCGTTGGGCGATCTATGTCCTAGGAAAATGAAAGAAAAACTTACTAAAAGAACTAATCTAAATGAAAAACAATAATTAAAGCAAACTATAAACAAATCTGAAATAAATATATACAATTTACTATCTAATACTATAATAATTCTATGAAATTAAACGTTCAACTATCAACAGAATTATATCTTAATCACAAATGTACAATATTTACAGATTACAGATTTTAAATCGAAAGCCTAAAAAAGCCATTTGTGGGCTGTCCCATGACAGCAAGGTTACTATTTTTTTATTTTTTATAATCTTTTATGAGAAAGAAATTAAACAAAAACTATCTAAGCTAAGCAACTAAAATAACAATTCTAACTATAAATCTGAACTATACATATATCTATCTAAACTACTTAAATGACACTAATAAATTAACTATCAAATAACAAATAGAAAACTGACCTGAAGTAACGCTTTCCCATTTTTCCTGTGTAAAGGATCCAGTTCAGCTGTTCGATGGGAGGAAACCCGCACCAGATTCTCTGCAAGCTTCTTGTAAACCAGAAGCAGCAGTGCTCTTTGAATATCAATAACAGAACAAACAAGACATAAAATTGACAGCAATCTTATGATTTACAAATCATCACAATTAGATAAACCCGTATGTAAAAATTTGTACAAAATGATTCATTTAACGAAGAAGGTAAACCTTTAATTCCTTAAATTGAAACAAAGTGAATGATGTACTTTTTAAAATAAGAGAGATCAGACATGGACAATATATAAACCAAATCACATCAACCTGCAACGAATTATGATAGCTAAAGTAGTCGATAATTGACCGCAAATTGATATGAAGAAAACTTGAAATAAAAGTTAGATATATTAAAAGCTGAAGTTGTTACAAGACATCGACTTTCATCTCAGTCTGAATCATAAATCCATAGTCTGGTTCTCCCAACAGTGATGATGATGATCCCATTACAAAAAATAACAAGTATTTAAAGACCACAGGGTAAAACATCCCTGTGGGAATTGTCAAAGGAGTTTACAAAAAATCTGGGAATAATCTCCCAAGTCCCTATTTTTTCCTATGACTAACAACTAAAACAATATCTAAAATGCTACAACATCTCCAATTTGTCAATGAAATTCGTGGGTACCTGTAAGTAGACAAGAATACAGAAGTTTAGATAGTGTTTTATTGATAAAATTGACAAAAATCTATTTTTTAAGACTAGCTACAGAATCTTGCGATTCTGTAGCTGGTCTAATTTGAAAACAGAATCGTTTTACGAATCAAATAGATTACGTTGTATTTGTCAAACCAATCTTTAATATTGATGCATTGCATACATGAAAGACCATGCTAATCCAAGCATACAGAATCGTCTCAAAATCAAGCCAAAAGAAATGAATCGAGCTAGTTTGGGGCCGACACAATCGTTATGCTTATTGCAAAATCATATCAATCAAAACAAACTTGTGTCCTATTTTAGCAAAGAAATTCTCTGTACAGATCGAATGCAATCAAAGATAAAATATTCATTCAAAACAAAACAAAATCGTTTTTGGTAAATCGAAGTCAACATGATTGTTTTTAGTCTATTAAAAGCAAACAGAACTAATCAAAAGCAAACCCAATCGAAAAAAAATCAATATTTTAAACTAATCAAAATGTGACATGCTGGAAAGGATTCAAACCAATGTTTGATACGACCTCTAAAAGTAAAAGCGAACAGTCTGCATAAAACTCCTAAATCTAAGATGTCATGTTTGATGCATTTGCACCAAAACTTGTTAAGGTGGTCTCTAGTAGATGTATTTCCTCCACCATCAAAGGTGAGTTTGGACAAGCGTGAGACTGTCTTGATGGGAACATCGGGTAATGAGAAGTTGAAAGCATGTTCCAACACAGTGATTTGGGGAGCCATGGGGAGATTGAATATATTTAAAANNCCAGCTTGTCAGTCGGCCCTCCTTCTAGCGCCATTTGTTGACGGGCGAAAATGAACGCTCGCCAACTGGAAGAGTGGATATGGTCTGGGGTTGTCTAAATAACCCAATCCGTTTGGGATGATCCACCCTGACGGGTTTAGCGGCTCCGTTGGTCGATCTATGTCCTAGGAAAATTAGAGAAAAACTAACTAAAAGAACTAATCTAAATGAAAAACAATAATTAAAGCAAACTATAAACGAATCTGAAATAAATATATACAATTTACTATCTAATACTATAATAATTCTATGAAATTAAACGTTCAACTATAAACAGAATTAGATCTTAATCACAAATGTACAATATTTACAGATTACAGATTTTAAATTGAAATCCTAAAAAAACCATTTGTGGGCTGTCCCATGATAGCAAGGTTACTATTTTTTTATTTTTTATAATCTTTTATGAGAAAGAAATTAAACAAAAACTATTTAAGCTAAGCAACTAAAATAACAATTCTACTATAAATCTAAACTATACATATATCTATCTAGAATACTTAAATGACACTAATAAATTAACTATCAAATAACAAATAGCAAACTGACCTGAAGTAACGCTTTCCCATTTGTCCTGTGTAAAGGATCCAGTTCAGCTGTTCGATGGGAGGAAACCTGCACCAGATTCTCTGCAAGCTTCTTGTAAACCAGAAGCAGCAGTGCCCTTTGAATATCAATAACAGAACAAGCAAGACATAAAATTGACAGCAATTTTATGATTTACAAATCATCACAATTAGATAAACCCGTATGTAAAAATTTGTACAAAATGATTCATTTAACGAAGAAGGTAAACCTTTAATTCCTTAAATTGAAACAAAGTGAATGTTGTACTTTTTAAAATAAGAGAGATCAGACATGGACAACATATAAACCAAATCACATCAACCTGCAATGAATTATGATAGCTAAAGTAGTCGATAATTGACGGCAAACTGATATGAAGAAAACTTGAAATAAAAGTTAGATATATTGAAAGCTAAAGCTATTACAAGACATCAACTTTCATCTCAGTCTGAATCATAAATCCATAGTCTGGTTCTCCCAACAGTGATGATGATGATCCCATTACAAAAAATAACAAGTATTTAAAGACCACAAGGTAAAACATCCCTGTGGGAATTGTCAAAGCAGTTTACAAAAAATATGGGAATAATCTCCCAAGTCCCTATTTTTGCCTATGACTAACAACTGAAACTATATCTAAAATGCTATAGCATGTCCAATTTGTCAATGAAATTCGTGGGTACCTGTAAGTAGACAAGAATACAGAAGTTTAGATAGTGTTTTATTGATAAAATTGACATAAATCTAATTTTTAAGACTAGCTACAGAATCTTGCGATTCTGTAGCTGGTCTAATTTGAAAACAGAATCGTTTTACGAATCAAATAGATTACATTGTATTTGTCAAACCAATCTTTAATAGTGATGCATTGCATACATTAAAGACCATGCTAATCCAAGAATACAGAATCGTCTCAAAATCAAGCCAAAAGAAATGAATCGAGCTAGTTTGGGGCTGACACAATCGTTATGCTTATTGCAAAATCATATCAATCAAAACACAGTTGTGTCCTATTTTAGCAAAGAAATTCTCTGTACAAATCGAATGCAATCAAAGAGAAAAGATTCATTCAAAACAAAACAAAATCATTTTTGGTAAATCGGAGTCAACGGGATTGTTTTTAGTCTATTAAAAGCAAACATAACTAATCAAAAGTAAACCCGATCGAAAACAAATCAATCTTTTAAACTAATTTGAGAACAATAAAATCACATTAACCAAATGATAGCTACGTTCAAGTTTAGCAATCAAATCTTCTATACATGATTCATAACGAAATCGAAAGTAACAGAATCATTTTGAATCTATCAAAATGAACAGAGCTAATCGAAAGCAAACCCAATCCGTTATATTAATTCAAGCAAACTCATAAAGAAAAATCTATGTTGAAATACATACCTGGGCAGTAAGAAAACAAGTCGGTCATGATAATTTTGAATTGACAAAGGTTGTTGTTGCTTCGACATTTCTGAAGACAATTGAACTGGTGGTTTTTTGTTTCTTTTCGTTGGCTTGTAGCCTGTCGTTCTCCTTCGCCAACACTGTCACCCATTCCTCTAACGATTTGATCTTTGATTGCAACAGGGGAACATCAGTGTAATAACATTCTATCCAAGCATTGCATTGGGTACATGGTGGTTGATCAAGCTTTGACATCACAGGTGAGGGTTTGTTCAAGTTACCAGGGGTTTCCTTGTGCAGCTTGATTCCCGGGTAGTTTGGGTCATTTTTGAGGCACGGAGGTAAGTTGGAGACATAATCGTAGGGTTCCTTAGAGGAGAGGCCCTAAGAATAGGGGTATTCCTCAGCTAGGAAACGTTCAATTTCGGAGTCTGAGACCTCGCTCAGCACTATTGGCTTCTGATCAATGTTTTGCTTGGGCTTATTCCTCGCACATCTGGATATCCATCGTGCGTTTTTATTCCCTTTACTTTTGACACCAGTATCACCTTTTCCTTTCTTCCTCATAGGTCTTTTGATGGCCTTAATATCATCCTTAGCACACGGGTTGGCCATGGCATCGGGTAGGTCCATGTCAGATCAATCTGAGGGTTTGACAGGGGGTAGAAGGATGTGAAGTGGCACGACTGGTCCAACCAATGTTTCAGTAACCACAACCTTGTCCACTTGGATAGACTCGGGAGTGGCAAAGCCATTCCTAGATAGGAAGGCTTGCCAAAAATCACCATTAAGGCTCAAATGGTGGACGATAATGAGTTTGATCAAGCAGTGATGGAAAAAGGCTGCTATCAGCCTTCTCATGCTTGAATCTTTTAGACATCTTGTAAAGGCTATGTAGGAGATAATGTGGCATGTTCAGAGGGTAGCCTATAAAATTCATCAATAATCGAAGATGATACAGAAATACCAAGCCATACCGACCTTCGCAGGTCACAAACTGTTTAACAATTGCCAAAAGATTGTGCCACCTGGGTTTGAGGGTAGTGATAGGCATACCTCTATCACAGGAAACAATCTTCCTCGATGTGAATAATAGTGTCCACGGCACCTCATCTACTTTGGAATTTTTAAACCACCTTTTCCCTGTAGTTGGTAGTCCTGTAGCTGAGCTTAGGAATTCTTCATTTAGCTCGAGATGTATGTCTCCCACCTTATCCCTACATCCGTCGAAGGTGAGGGTGAATTGTTGGGCTACCGAGAGGTTAAAACCCTCAAACCTTTGGATAAACACAAGCCAACCACCATTTTCCAAATCCTTACGAGCATTGTTGAACAACATGAGTGTTTGGCTACCATTTGGCCCTATGCACACCACAGGTGCCATAGACGGGAACACACAGTGAGTAGGGTGAACGGGCGAGGGTTTGGACAGGGTATTCATAGGATCGAATAACCCGGGATAGGGGGAGGGCATTAATGCCCGAATGTGCGAGGGTGGTGGAACTAGATCAACCATGCAAAACAGTCATTTCCCAATGTACAACCGACGACGCATATAGCAATTCAAATCACTATTGCATATGTTAAAAACAATGTCGTTCAAACAATTAATGAAATCCATGGTAAGTCGACCCAAAAAATTCACCTAAGCATAGAGTTTGCATAGTTTTTAAAACCAAAACAATGATTCGAAATTAACACCAAGGGTTCTATCATATCAAATATGTGTTGTATGAAATGATTACACCAAGGGTCTAACCACAACGTCAATGTATTTTCATGAAACCAATGTGCCAAGGAATTTGATCAAAGTACATCAAACCACCAATAAATCAACGATTGAATCACAATCATTAGAAAATCATCACGGTCTCATAAAAATTGAAATCATATTAACAACAAAAATGCCAAATGAGTAAAGATTTTGGAGTCTTGTCAACTGTGCAACTATAATTAAATTGGAAATGCGATGAACACATAGACAAGAGTGACAATAATAATCTAGTGACGATTTTAATTCCATTGACGTGACTTCGGAATCAAAGTTTTCACGCTTGCAGTCGTGAAAACTAGAACAGAAGTAGGTGTGCAAATGCACAAAATAATAGTGTTGTTTTATTCAAAGATTGCGATGAAAATCATGGGTTGCAAAACACTAGTGTAGGAAGCTTATAAGGATAGGATAAAAATGTGAATTGGCTGCCAACAATGGAGACACACTGGTAGAAGCAGTTATCTCTGCCAAAAAAAAAACAAATTCAGATTAGGATAACAGGAATAATTCCAACAGAAATAACCAGAAAATTGTTTAAACATCATCAATGATCAAATATTCCAGCAATGTTTAAAGGATGAAAATTGATATCAATATTAAGACAAGCGAGCCATGATATTAAAGATAAAATCTCCAATACTTTTGATAGAGCCACTGCTGCCAGTAGGCATCCATAGCCTCGACAGGGTTTCCATTTAACCCACTCTGATATCTGTATCCTGCCAAGAAGTTCCTGCAAGATACCAGATATATAAAATATACAGAACATAAATATAATGCTAGAAAGGGTAGAATAACAGTAAAATATCCAGCATAATCTTCACAATACACAGAAATGATACACGAAATAGCAATAGAAAAGCACTTTGATTCAGAAAGCAATGTTCACCGGCCTCTTCGAGGGGGAAACTTCCAGTCGAGCAGCGCTCTGTTACAATAATCTCCCAGCTAGGGTTCTCCTACCCTCGCCTCTTATTTATACTAAATATGTCTATTAAGAGAAGCATCTAGAGGAAGATCCTTCTAGAAGCGGAAGCTTCTATTAGGTCTTCTTCCATCCACCTTATTCTATTTTATTGAAAGGCCTTATTAATATTGACCTTTATTA
>SNQJ01S0250060.1:8867-21759 GCA_010110895.2 Picea sitchensis
CTTCTCAGAGGCAAAGTTCTGATACCATGTTATTTTTTTCTTAAACTCAACAAATTAATTTCTGCAACCAATAATTTTTATACCAAAAAACAAAACAACAATACACAGATCTGATTATGAACTATGAAACAAAATTATTACTGAGTAAATAACTTGTAATGCACAATGAAAAAATCAGAAACCAATCACACAAAAAATATTAACACCAGATATACCCTGGAAACCCCAATTCCAGGGAAAACCAACAAACAAGGGTTTTATTTAGCGTTAGCAGATCCAAAAATATTTACAAAAATACATCTGTGCCAAACCTGGCACTTTCCTCCTGCAACAAACCCGATCTGGCTTGAGCATGAGGTTCTCAGCTCTCTGCCTCACCCTTACAGCCTGTACTGCTCTCTCTGCTATATGTACAACAACTGGTACGACCTGGCCCATACGACTTTCTTTGTTGCTGATACAGCTGGCCCGTATGACCCTCATGACAACTGGAGATATGGCTGGATTGCCTCCTGCCTATGTCTCCCTCTTGCTGCTTCAACTCTACCCTCTTGGATCTGTCCTTAACCTCTTGTCTCGGCCTCAATACAACTAGCGGCCCACCTGGATCTGCTGTATACCAAGACTCGACCTCTCTTGGAAATATTATCCACCTTGCAAACTTTTGATTTGTAGCTGAAACCCTTGGTGTCACTCACCAACTCAATGATCTCCTCAAGTCACGTAACTAGCTTATAAATATCTACCAAGTGGTTAACTTCTAACAACTGGTTGACTTCTAAATGACTTGGAGATACATTAAATCATGTGTCTTTGGCTTGCATGACACCTTGCTTAAGCCAAGACACATGTCTTCGTTACATTATTTCAACACTAGATAGAGAATCTTTGTCATCCCAAACTCGCACTTTGCCTCCTTGGCAAACAGTGACTACTCCTCCATGATGCTGATAATCTCATCAACATGCCTCATATGTTCCTCCCAAGTCCTGCTATAGATCAACAGATCATCAAAGAATACCAATAAGAAATTCCTCAACTACTGAAGATATGGTTCATACACGACTGGAAGGTGGCTGGTGCATTAGTTAACCCAAAGGGCACGACTAGAAACTCATAGTGCCCATAGTGACATCTGAACATTGTTTTGTGGATGTCCTCCTCTTTGACCCGGATCTGATGGTAGCCTGATCGAAGATCAATCTTTGAGAAGTACACCGCCCAATGCAACTCATCTATCAACTCATTGATCCTGGGTATCAGATACCGGTTCTTGATTGTCTTCTTGTTCAACGCCCTGTAGTCAATGCAAATCCTCATCATGCCATCCTTCTTCTTCATTAGTACCACTGAAGAAGCGAAGGGACTAGAACTAGGCCCGATGTGCCCCATCTCCAGTAACTCTTGTATGGTCTTTTCTATCTTGTCCTTAAACTTCTTCGGATGGCTATATGGTGTGGTGATCACGAGCTTTGCCCCTTCCTCTAACTCTATGACATGCTCAAATCCCCTGTCAGGTGGTCTCCCTAATGGTATCGGTCCGAATACTCTGTCATGTTTCTCAGGCAACGCCTGGATGTCCACATGATAATGCTGGCGGTCCTGTGATGACTTTTGCGTGGTCATCAAACACTCCGCTGCGCAGGCTATGTCTCCATGTCTAAAGATGGCCTCCATGCGTTTGTTTGACACGATCTTGGGAGCTCTTATCGACATGCCTCTCAGAATAACTTGCTGACCCCTTTTGTCCCTGAACTTCATCCTCATGTCCTGATAGTTCATGTGGATATCTCCAAGCGAGTACAACCATTGGACATCCAATGCCACATTGGTGTCCGCCAAATCCACTACATAAAAGTCATCGGTCAACATATAGTTGCCCAATGTCACATCCAACCCTCTGATCCTCTGAGTACAAGTCATGTTGTACCCATCTGCTACCACCAAGTTGAACCCTTCAAAGTCCTCTATAGGGATGTGCCTCCTAGCGACAAGTGCTGCATTAATGAAGTTGTGGGTAGCCCCACCATCAATCGGTGTTGTAACTCCCTGTCCTTGCAAAGTGCCTCTGATCCTGAAGGTAGAATACCTGGGGACTCTTGAAAGTGTGGCAATGGTCACTCCTTTGACACCCTCTTGTAGTTGTGCCTCTCTTGGAATCTCAAGGTGTGGTGGCTCCACCTAATCACTGCTCTGT
Organism: Picea sitchensis; assembly: GCA_010110895.2. Taxonomy (NCBI): domain Eukaryota; kingdom Viridiplantae; phylum Streptophyta; class Pinopsida; order Pinales; family Pinaceae; genus Picea; species Picea sitchensis. Next base: position 11,065 of record SNQJ01S0250060.1, read on the forward strand.
TTAGTGCCTTGAGTGTGAACTACCTCAACCTCCTTATCGGAAAGCACCTCTATGTAATGTAGTTTCCCTTTGTCCATACATCGATGACCTGGCTCCGAAGGTTTTTTGTAGCTAAAGCAAAGCTTCTTCCTTAGCTCCCTCCGAATCTCCTCATCCATCATGTCCTTCCCTGGCCATGGCTTTTGCATAGGCTTTGTCTCCTTACCCTTATGTAGAATAAAAGATTTCACTGGTGCCTTCTTGGGAACTGCGTCTTCCATGTCCTGGGTTTTCATGATGGCATCCTGTAATGTGGTTGGCCTGAAAGCCTTTACCCATCCTCTCAAGGGCACAACTAAACCCTCCATGAATAACATCACTAACCTTTGCTCAGAAATACTAACCTTTGCTCAGAAATATCTGTCACCATGAATGCAATCCTCTGGAAATCTGTGATGTATGCCTCTGGTGTACCTATCTGTCTCAACTGCGCCAACTCCCTGAAGTGGATCTCGAGATCCTTCCTGTTGAACCTATCCATCGATCTCTGGGTGAAGTCCACATATGATGCGATAATGACATGCCGTATTGTTACTAGCCCATGGTACCACCACTCATGAGCCTCTCCATCCAAGTGTAGGGTGGCAAACTTAATTGCCTCTGCCTCTGTCATCGGGCTAAGTTGGAAGTAAGTATCCAACTTCTGTACCCAAGCTCTAGTGCTCTTGGTAGATCCATCAAAGGATGGGATGGACAGCTTCCCAACCTTGCGCATAAGATCAAAGTTCAGCTGGTTCTGTGCTGCCCTGTTCCATTCCCTAGGCCTATTCTTGTACTTGATGTTGCAGTAGTCTTGGTAAGACATGGTTGTCTGGATCTCTTCCCCAAATGCCTAATACTCCCTGAAATAGGTGGTAAAATCATTATCTTGACCCTGCTGCCCCTCTGATCCTGTAGGCTGCTCCTCAAGAAACTGTGGCAATAATGGCCTAAGCAACCTCTTGCTCCCTGCCTGTGAGATGCTCTGTACTGGAATATGGGTATTGATCATGCGGGTTCCCTCGTTGGCCCACCAACTGCGTGAGCACCTCAAGGGTCTGTTGCTGGTACCTAGTCATCTATGCCTGTTTATGACCCAAGTCATTTGGTATCCTGAATACACCCTCCTTTGAAGGGTCTCGGTTGTCTCCCATGCCTCCCTCTTCCTCTGATGAATCTGATCCTGGGAAGGGTTGTCATCCACGCCCTCTAGTTCTTCTGTAAGTGATAGGTTCCTTGCCTTTGGGCATCAATGCCTCATGTAATCACAGGCTGGCAAGATCACCAGCTTTGATACCACTGTAATATCCCCAATGGACTAGGCTAGGATATTAGTGCTTTGCAATGCAATTTATGTTGTTTATGGTTGTATGCTTTTGTCAAACAATTTGCATTATATATGTTATTATGGCAAAATCCTGGTAGACAACTTTCTACAAACAATTTGCATACATTCTTCTAAGGACTTTCGTCAAACACATTGTATGTAATCCATAAACACATGAAGTAGAAGAGGCAACTTGAGCATTTTATTATGGATGAAATCCCGATCACACAATACAATCTCTAATGGCTTCTAAGGCAGCTGCAATACATCAAATAAAACACACAATATGCAACCAAAACTTGGAATAATGCCACGACCCCCTCTAGTAGCTGAATTCTCTGTAGAAAAACCCTCTCCAAGCTAACTCAGCCACTCCAAGAGCCCCACGGCTCCTCCAAGCCACACGGCTCTGTAAAAGAGAGGCTCGCCCCCCTAAAAAATGCCTCCACGACACCTCCAACCACACAACCCTGCAATAGTCAGGGGCTTGGCTCCCCCAAGAGACCCCAACGACCTTCCTATGTGCCCGCGGACTCCCACAAACCTCTCGGCTTGCTCCAGAAAACCTCACGGCCTGCCTAAGACAAATTGCGGCCTCTATCAAGACCCACAGACTTGCAAATAAGAAGTCATCCCTCTCTAGAAACCCCCACGGCTCTCCCAAGCAAATTTTAACACCTCCAAGTTGAAGTAGAAACACGAAATGAAGCTCCTATGAAGATCCTAGATATATCCTCCCCTTTGTCTAGCTAGGGTGGATATTGCACCACCGAAACTAAACCACAATGGAAGGGTTTTGTCAAAACCCCAACAAAAACCTTGGCTCACAAGAGCACTCCAAGAGATCAAATCTAAAACATAATGAGAAAGTGAAGTGGTGCCCCTCCTTTTATTCTTCTCTGATGCTCCTTCTAGAACTTTCCCCTTTGACTTAATCCACATGACCCTTATTCCCCTTTTACCTTCACTTAAAGATTAAAGTCACTTTTAATAATGTTTAAGTTACTTATTATTCTAAAAGTCACTTTATTTCCTTTTTACTTAATGTCACTTTAAAAACATAACATCTCCTAGCTAAGTGACTTTAAATAAACCCCTTGACTTCCCTTTTTTCATTGACTATAGCCTACGAGAGTCATATAGGCTACTAAGTCATCCTCCCATGTTGATCAAGTGGAAGGGGACATCGCACTCCAGTTGTCATAAGCACTGTCATTATGCATCATTGTGTTTATATAAGAAAAAGGCCCAAGGGTAATGGGAAGCAACAACAAAAGTAGGTAGTAGCCTCTGTAGAAACTTGGATGGTGTATGTAGAGGGTGCATGCTTGGCAAGCATGCCAAGGTTGCTTTCCCAAGCAACGAGCATAGGTCTAAGGGGATTTTAGACCTAGTACATTCAGATGTTTGTGGACCAATGTCAGTAGCGTCAATAACAAGAAGTATGTATTATGTTTCCTTTATTGATGGTTTTTCTCGCAAGACTTAGATCTACATCTTAAGGACCAAGGATGAGATCTTTAGTAGGTTTTGGGAGGTCAAAGCTCTAGTTGAAAACTAGATAGGGAAGAAGATCAAAGTCTTGAGATTAGATAATGGGGGAGAGTATACCTCCAAGGAGTTCGAGGGTTTTTGCAAGGAGGTAGGAATCAAGAGGAAGTTGACAGTTTCGTATAATCCACAACATAATGGGGTTGCAAAGGGGAAGAATCGATCCATCATAGGGGTTGCTAAGGCCATGATACATGACCAGGACTTGCCCATGTTTCCTTGGGCAGAGGCATGTAACACATCAGTCTACATCCAAAACCAGTGTCCTCATAAGATCTTGGAGGACAAGACACTAGAGGATGCATTCATTGGTGTGAAGCCAGAGGTGAGTCATTTCCGCATCTTTGGTTGTCTTGTTTATATCCATGTATTGGTAGAGAAGAGGACCAAGTTGGAGCCCTCCAACAAGAAGGGTTTGTTTGTGGGTTACAATGAGACTTCAAAGGCTTATAGGGTCTATATTCTAGAGTAGAGGAAGATAATATTAAGCAGGGATGTAAAGTTTGAGGAAAAATTTGCATCTAGAAAGTCTCATGAGCCCTACTCCAATGGCAGAGGATGAGGAGCAGGAAGCTTCGAAGGTTCAGCCGGGGTCACTAGTGATTTCCAGGGTAGTACAACAACCTTCATGTGAACAGGGGGAGACAAGAGCCCCTTCCACTTCTGTTAGGAGACCTCGATGGTTCACTCAGACAAAGAGGGATGCTTGGGAGCATGTTGAGATTCGTAGGAGCACATTCAAAGAGAGCAGATCTCTAAAGAATTTTCCAGACTATGTGGCATCGATGAGCAACATTCTAGATTCTGAGCCTTCCAGTTTTTAGGAGGAAGGAGACTAGTAGGTATGGCAGGATGCCATGGTGGAGTAGTACACCTCCATCATGAAGAATGATGTTTGGGACTGTTATCGCACAATCTATACTTGCCCAAAGCCCAAGGCAAGTAAATGCAAGATTGGCGTAACAGGGGGTGACCTATCATTGTTACCTTAACAAAGAACCCCTTTCTCTTTAGGAGTATATCAAAGTTACCCTAGGGGAGACGTCCCCAATGACCTAAAGGGCTGATAAGTCTAAGGCAAGGATGCAAGAAAATCCCCCTCTCATTGGTCACTCAAGTCAAAAAGGTTCTTAAGGTCTTTAAGGGATGAAACAATGGTAAGAATCGAGTGTACCTGCCCAGAACAAGACAACAAAGAAAATATGGCAGCTTTCAAGTACAAAATATGATGTTAGTGCTTCTTAAGACCACGAACCTTCAAAAATAGGCTAGCTGATATAAAGTTGCAGCAATGTAACAATTTACAACAACAATAAGTGTTTTATAACAACTGCAAAAAATATGCCTTGAAATTGCTTGGAAAAGACAAGAAAATGTAGCTTTAACTAGGCAGAATAATAATTAATTGTCGCAAGCAAATTTGGCAATGTCTAGCTAGCATTTAATGTCACTTTTGCAGAGAATTTGCTGCAGTTAGATGGCTGTAGCAATCTTTTGTAACAACAACAAATTCTAGTGCTCAAAATTGCAAGGAAACACCATGTACACTTAGCATTTATCTAGTAGATTGATTTGCAATTGTCACAAGCAATTTCTGAGTGAGCTAGGTGCAAGTTATGTAGGTGAATGCAGCAAGTTAGCATGAATTAGTATGGCTGTAGCAGTGATTTGCAGCAGCAGCAAGCTAGCTAAGGAATTAGTCTAGTTTAGGGTTAGTAAAAGTTAGCAAAAGCTTCAAGGAAGAAGGTTTGAGTGTTTGTTTGATCAATCATTCACTATAGTGAGTAGACTAGTGTCTTTTAGGGTTTATGGAGTCAACAATAGCAATGACAAAGCTTGGAGAAAAATAGCAATGATAATACTTGTCAAAGGAGAAGGGATGGATGGAGGAGGTGTTGGCACTTCAAGGGCCTCAAGCATCCAAATCCTAAAGACAAATTTGCTAGAGAGTAAGGAATCTTAGGCCCTAGCGAATCTTCCTTCCTTAGACTATTTAAAGAGTGTATGCAATAGGAAATTAGAATGAAACTACTAGAGTGCTAGCACTTTAGGGCTCTAGTAGCCACTTCTAAACAAAGTGTACTTGAGAAATTTAGACAAGTAGAAAACTATAGAGAGAAATAAGTAACTTATATTTCTCTCCTAGGGTTTAAGCAAACAATTCCATAATCTTTAACATGAAACAAGTAAAATTTACCACAAATATTCATTTACATAAACAAATTGCAGATTTTTTCTTACTTCACCAAGAATAATCAAGCCAAACCCTAGTTGAAGATCTTCCAACATGAAAAATAGTCAAGATACACCAAAATATGTCTCTCCAAGAAGTTGCACACTAGTTATTTCAGCCAATAGCCCTTAAAGAGGGCGCAAATCGAATTTTAGACCACACTACTTGTGTGGTGAGTGATGATGAAAAATGAGTGTACTTTCTCTCTGTTATACAAAACTAATGACCTTTAGGCTTTAATTAATTTTAGGTCAAATAAAATACGACAGCCCAATTTACATCAAAATTCAATTTTTACATAAATGAAATTCCCAACATCTAAAATCAATATCTTCAAATTGACGTCACTGGCCTTCTAGGGTGTACGTTGGACCTAAAGGTGGAGCAGTTGGAGCTCTAGACAGAGCGTTTGGCTTCCAAAGGCTTTGGATGATGCCCACACATGCCAATGACTCTGGCGCCCTAAAGGAAATTTTAAACCCTAGCTCTTGATGGCGTCCGAGGGTCGCAAAGGTGACATCATGGGCCTCCAAAGGCCACATCCAAGTGAAAGAGGGGTGTAGTCTCATCCTCGGGTGCTTTTGAAGTGTCTCCAAAGGCAACATCTTTCTTTCTCCCGGTGAAAGTTTTTTCAATCCCTGTCATGCCCCTTTGCTGGAGTCTCAACATCCATCAGTGGGTTTTGATCCCTATGAAGGTCAGAGCTAATCATTCCCCCACATGTATATGTCCATCAAGCAGGTCACACTAGCAATAACAAGTATTCCCTCTAGGGTTCATAAGTCACATGGATCATAACATGTAAATCACATCTAATGATAAAATTACCCAAACATGTGCATCAAACCCCTTTTACGGACGATATAAAGGCGTTATACAATTTACAACAAGGCGAGGTTTTGGAGAAAGGTCGGGGTGTCCCTCTTGGGCTAATCCTCCCTTAGGAATTTGTGTTTCCAGGGAGGCTAGAACCAATCGAGGTCATATAAGTGCTGAGGTGGTGTGGGAGTGAAGTGTTTTAGGCATGGAGGGTCACGGTGATAGCAGGGGAAATGTAAAAGGAAATCTGCACAGCGGGTGCCTTTGTAGGGGGAGTTGCACCTTGTCATAGATACCATTAGTTTCCTAGCCCATTCATTGCCTTTTATTCTTATTTTTCATTGCTTTTTGATCTTTTTAGTTTGTCCTACTTCAAGGGAAGAGTTGAGGGACCTTTGGCAGTGACAAAGCGGTGATTGCGTTATTCTAGAAACATTTCATGGAGATGAGAGACAATTTGACGTGATAGAGACCCTACTCTTGGCGCTGCTCTGCAAAATTACTACGGTTTGGTGACCGGATAGATGGTAGTGTCATCGCATACATGCTCATGGTCATAGTAGGCCATTTTCATTGATGGGGTTTTCCTATCCCACCAACTAGGCATGGTGTTTATTTATTTTATGGATTTCCCTTTTCTTAAAAGAAGTTTTTTATTGCTTTTCTTGGGAATCCTGATGAAACATCTCAAAGAAAGGTTTTTTAAAGGGTTTTAACTCTTACCCATTACTTTTACCCTCAGGCCTTTAGCCTTGACAAGGCAAGGTACAACCCTTCCCTGTGTGCTGGCAAAATCCCAATGCACACAGAACAAGTGAGGGTGAGAGGAAGAAGATGGTGTTGAAATATTGTAGCGCAAAGAGTATTCTATTTATTATTGAGTTAGTAATTAGATCAAATCCCCTTTTGTGGTTGATCGTAGCCGAACTTTGTAAATCCCTTTTATTGGATTGGTCAAACCCTAATTATATCATGCTAATTAAAAATTCAGCCCCTAGGCCTAGTGCAGATGCTTTGGCCTAGGTAGAGAGGTCCCTGACCCATGCCGGTGAAGGGAGCACCTCCTAGCACCTACAAGCTGGGTATAAATAAGAGGCTAAGCTCATTAGCTCTACTCACTCTGACTCACTCATCTGAGTCGCAGAAGTTTGAAGAGGCTGCGGTTACCCGGTTCGGAAGAAGGAAGAGAGGCGCGTACTTTCGGTGTTGGATATTCTCCTAGATGTTTTGGTTTTATTATGCTTGGCATTGTATTGGCTATCTATATTAAAGGAAGTTTCTTTAGGTTTTCCTGCATGAGGTTTCCCGGGATAAATGCGTATTATCTTGTGATTGTGTTTTACTTGGTGATCACCGCATATGCTATTTATTGTCTAGTAAATTGAAAAGAAACTTCGGTAGCTAAAATTAACGTAGTACTCGAGCTAAAATTTGAAGAGCACCTTTCAACTGGATAAAGCAAAAGCAATCAATGTTGTGTACAAGAAAATTAGGGCTTTGTTGAAGAGGAATACCAGCCTAAAACTTCCGGGGAAGGGTGCCACAACCAGTGAACTCATTGTGAAACGAGCACACTTTTATTGAACAAAACTTACGGAAAGGAGTGAAACCTAGTTTCATAGCGTCACCAGAAAAAACCAAAACGGAACTAGTACGGAAATTACCGGTCGAGATTTCGCGCATACTTTCGGTTTCAAAGGGGTAAAGTTGGATTTTCAAAAAACTAACTACACAAGGCTACTCACCTCAACCAAATGAACCTCTTGGTAAGTTCAGATCTAAATTATAAGCACTTTCATTTTTGATCATTTCCCATTTCCGAATTAAAGATGCGCAAGCGCAAGCTTGTTGACGGGAACTAAAAGGTGTGAAGACAACTTTCAGGTGCCTAGAAGTATAGGGATTGCGCCATTCTTGAAAGGCCGACCTAGAAATATTTATTAAAGAGAATGTACTAGAACCAGTAGATGCTACAACTAAACTAAAAGTACCAGGAAAGAGACATGGTTAGGACCAAAGAATCATTCGGACTCTATCAAAGAGATCGCCAGTCCCTCAAGTGGCATCTAGAAAATACTAAAAGAAATGTTTGATGCCCTACTTGAAGGATTGTATGAGGAGAAAGCGTTAGCAAATGAACTTGAGAACTCAACTCGAGAATAAAAAGATGCAGAATATAATTCAAAGGAAGGAAGAACAATTAGAATTTATTGGAGATACCATAGATGAAAATGAACTCATAAGCGAGCTCTTAATGAATATCACAAGCCCTTGGGATGCATTCATACAAACTTTTTGTGTCAGAAAGGAGAAACTGAATTTTGATAGTCTATTGGAAGAGCGTGTTGAAGAAAGAAGAAGCAGAGTAGCTAACCGAAGCCCGGTACTATTAAGGGATGAAGATCAAACCTTGGATTCTCATGCTAAATTAGGAAAGAGAAGGTCTCACTTTGAGAAGGAGACCCACCCACATAAAGGATTCTCACTCTGAAATAAATTCATCATAAAGAATCTCATCCTCAAGGAGATTCCAGAAGTTCGAGAAAGGTCAAAGAAAGGAAAAGGATTTCTCCTCTTATCAACGTTACCATTGTAACAAGATACAGGACATAGTGCTAAGAATTGTCTAGCTAGAGAGAAGAATACAAGAAGATAAAAAAAAGGAACCATGCCTACAGTTGATGATGATGATCCACCTAGAAGATGATTAAAGAAAATTCCGGGAAGCTGCTCTCTTAATCTAAAACCTCGGGATTAGTACTGGTGAGGATACTTGTGGCTCATAGATAGTGGTGCTAAGAAGCACATAACTGATTGAGGAGACATTCTCTCTAATATAGAGAGAAAAGAACTCCCGAAAGTTACACTTTGGAGAGATGATGCAATACCCTATCAAAGGGAGTGGGAGAGTCAATTACAAACTTGATTAGGGACCCCAATGAAGAAATGAAGATGAGGATGTACTATATGTACCGGGTTTAATGAAGAATTTACTTTCTATCTTAGCTTTAGATAAAAAGAAAGGTTTCTAGGTTGCATTCATAGATGGTGAAGTCCTCATGTGGCCTAAAGGGAAAAACCATAGAAGATACAATTGTTATTGGAATAGAAGAAAGTAGTTTGTACAAGTTAAAAGGTCCCTTTCAGGATGCGGCTTTGATTCAATTCTCTGAGGAGTCCATGGCGAACTTGGCATTGAAGGCTAGCTCACATCAACTATGAAGCCTTACCATATGTGAGTAGAAGGTTTCGAGATCTACCAAGTTTTCAGGAGTTGACCATGAAGGTGTGTGCAATGGATGTGCACAAGAGGAAGAAAATGAAGAATCCTTTCATGGCTGACAGGTAAAAGAGTAGGAGGGAGTCTTGGAGCTCATCCCTTTCGGATGTATGTGGCCCATTACCATCCCTCTCTTAGGTAGGGTATGTGTACTATGTGTCACATTTATTGATGGCCTATTCTCATGAACTGCATAGGTTTACTTCTTGGCTCGAAAGATATGAAGTGTTTGGAAAATTCAAAGGAATTCAAAGCCTTGATAGAGAATCTCTTAGAAGAAAAATCAAGATTCTAAGGTCCGGATAATGGAGAATACACCTAAAAAGAGGTTTGTAAGCTTTTGCAAAGATGTAGAGATTAAGGGGAGCTGGCCCACCCTACAATCCTCAACAAAATGGTGTAGTAGAAAGAGAACCCACCTTGGACCCTTGACAAAGGAATATTTGTTGGATCTTTGTGAGGTCTCTAAGGCCTTCTATAATTTACATTCTAGGTTACCATCATATTGAGATCAGCGAGAATTAACCTTTGATGAAGATGCAACACTCAAGATATCAAGGAGATGCCGGCTTGAAGAAGTATATGAAGGAAAACTTGCGGTGGGGAAGTCACGGTTTCCCTCAGATGAGTTTCAGGAAACAAGGGAATATTTGTTGGATACTGTGAGGTCTCTAAGGCCTTCATAATTTACATTCTAGGTTACCATCATATTGAGATCAACAGAGATGTAACCTTTGATGAAGATGCAACACTCAAGATATCAAGGAGATGCCAGCTTGAAGAAGTATATGAAGAAGAACCAGTGAGGGAAGTCACAGTTTCCCTCGATGATGAGATTCATGAAGATCATGATCTGATAGAATATCAAGAACCTCCCTAGATGACGATCTCTCACAAGAGAAATCCAACTTGGGCAAGGGAACTTATTCAAGATGGAGAGAAGTATGGTGCCCCTGAAGAAACCATGAGACAAGTTAAGAAACCTAATCGATTCTCCAGTTATATGGATTTGATGTGTGATCTCATAGAGAAGGAGCCTACTTGCTTTGAAGAAGCCATCCAGAAGAAAGAATGGGCAGATGCCATGACAAAAGAATACCAATCCATTATAATGAATGATGCGTGGGAAATAGTTTCTAGACCGAAGAGCAAAGACGTGGTATCTTCCAAATGGTTATACAAGATAAAACATGCTGTTGATGGAAATATTGAAAAACATAAAGCAAGGTTTGTAGCCTGTGACTTTTCTCAAAAGGAAGGCATTGATTATGAAGAGACGTTTGCTCCTGTATCTAGATACACTTCTATCAAAACCATCATAGCCCTTGTAGCTAAGATGAAGTGAAAGTTACACCAGATGGATGTGAAAACAACCTTCTTGAATGGTGTCATTGAAGAAGAAGTGTATATAGAACAACCCCAAGGGTTTGAAGTTGAAGACAGAAAGACTCATGTCTGCAGGTTGAA
>SNQJ01S0250061.1:6064-18956 GCA_010110895.2 Picea sitchensis
TGGTTCTACATAATAAGATGTAGTGACGAAAACATTGAACAACTTGAACAGCTGCCAAGGCCAGTTTCTCCACATGTAAATATTTGGTTTTGGTAGTCGTGAGACTCCAACTCAAATAATATATAACATGTTCATCTTGTGAATCATCCTCTTGGACTAAAACCATAGCAATGGTAGAGTCCAAAGCAGCTATGTACAGGAAATAATCTCGACTATAATTAGGTGGAAACAACAGTGGTGTACGGGTTAAGGTGAGATTCAAAGCTTCAAAAGGTTTGTTTTCAGTGTCATCCCATACAAAATCATAACCTTTCTTAAGAAGTCGAGTAAATCCTTTCGTTAATTCAGAGTAGTTGGGAATGAATTGACATAAAAACATTTCCTGCCATTGCAAACTTTGGAGTTGGCGTAGAGTGGAAGGAGGAGTTAGATTAAGAATAGCCTCAACCTTCAAGGGGTATACTCGAATCCCATGTATAGACACGATAAAAACAAGAATTCGTTTGGATTCCACACACAATTTTTTTGTGTGTGGATTCAAACGTATGCGATAATAACAAGAGCATAGGAAAATGGCTTGTAAATGTGATGGGTGATATTGACGATGCATGGAATGCGCCGATAGATTTTCTAGATAGGGTTGTACAATGTGATTAATGTCATGAAAAGCGTAAGACATAGCACGCTGAAAAGTCGCTTCATATTTTTTGAGACCAAAGAGTAGTGTCCGGTATGCGAAGGTTCCCCAAGGGAAAATAAAAGCATTCTTATGTTGATCTGCGGGAAGAATATTGATTTGATTATAGTTGGATAAACAATCCATCAAGGAGAATATTTCACTCCTAACACAATCGTCAACAATTTGGTCAACAAAGGGGGTTGGATAATTGATTTTGGGAGAAGCTTTGTATATATCCCTATAATCTACACAAACTTGGATCATGCCTTATTTCTTGTTAACTGGAACAAGATTGGACACCCAATCGTTCATAACCACAAGATAGACAAAGCCACCTTTAAGAAGTTTTTCAACTTGAATCTTAATAGAAATGGATTTACGTGGATGTACTGGGTGAAGTCTCTACTGAATGTGTTTATCGATTAGGTAAGTCTTAATCTCATGCACAACAATATCAGGATCAATACCAATAATTTCTTCATAACTCCACGCAAAAACGTCACATAATTATTGGAAAAGGGATTTATAAGTGAAGACCTCATCAGTAGAACATGATGCATTGATATGAACATTTTCCACAACTTCGGTTTTAATCGATATGTCAAGAGGAATGGTATGTGAAATATTACTCAAGTTCCCTTCATAAAAAAAATTGTGTGTTGACTCAGGAACAAAATAAATAACAAAAATGGTAGACAGAGTCGAAATCCGTTGGTAACTCTCTATGGTCTCACGTTCTAGGAAGAGAATAGAATGATGATGTACATCATCCCATGGAGTATCTTCCATGGACATGACTGACATGATCGTATCATCAGTAGGAAAGATCATGTGGAATAGATCAAATGTATCACCGAGAGAAGGAGGAGAAGGAGTTGCTGATTGAATAGATTGATAAGTTGATTCCACCAGACTTAAAGGCATTTGGTTGTCGTAACGAAGAAAATCACCAGAGCTAGGTACTATCCATGGGTCATAAGACACAATTGTTTCATGAATAGAGGTTGAGATCGTGTTAATCGAGATGAAAAAAGGTGGAGGAATATCAGGTGGTGGGATAGGAAATGTACCCATCAAGGTTGAATATTTTAAAAGACCCACGTCGACTTTCTCATAACCGGGAGGTGTTTTCGAAATAAAAGATACGTTGCTAGTATGTGAATTAGAATTAAAGAAGGCCAAATGATCGACAATAATGAATTTTCCTTGGTGTGAGAAATGTAACACTCGGAAAAGAATAGAAGCAACTGCGCACATGGATTCAATCCAGCTACAACCAAGTAGAAGGTTGTATCCGAGAGGTGCATCAAATACCTCAACCTCAACATTAACCACTTTACCTTATAATGTAAGAGACAACGAAGGAATAAAACTGTAAGGTTTAAACCCTGTACCATTAAAATATTTAAGATTATTGTGCGACTCAGTAAGGGTAGGAGAGCCAATAGATTTCCAACAAGTAACAAACATAACGTAAGTCGAGGCTCCTTCATCAATAACGGTTCGAAAAATATTCTTATTTTCCACAACAACTTGGATCTGAAAAGCTAATTNGAAAAGAATAGAAGCAACTGCGCACATGGATTCAATCCAGCTACAACCAAGTAGAAGGTTGTATCCGAGAGGTGCATCAAATACCTCAACCTCAACATTAACCACTTTACCTTATAATGTAAGAGACAACGAAGGAATAAAACCGTAAGGTTTAAACCCTGTACCATTAAAATATTTAATATTATTGTGCGACTCAGTAAGGGTAGGAGAGCCAATAGATTTCCAACAAGTAACAAACATAACGTAAGTCGAGGCTCCTTCATCAATAACGGTTCGAAAAATATTCTTATTTTCCACAACAACTTGGATCTGAAAAGCTAATTGAGGAGGAAGCCTTGGAATATGATCTTCCAAGTCAAAGATTATTAAATTAGTATTGGTAGCATCAATTCCACCAATAGCCTTGAAAAGATCCTTCCGTTGAGTAGGAAAAATTTGAAGGACTTCAAGATCCAACACCACAGAGGGTGCTTGTGCAAGGTCTTCTACAATACTATAGTTTTGGGAAGCATGTGCATGAGGATTAAATGAATAATTTTAAACAACGCCCTTGGGAGGAGGATGAATAACCATATCTAGGCCAGGTCGTTCGATATGAAGAGGACCGTTTGGAGGTGAAGTTAGTGGAGGAGGTTGAACCAACGGAGGTGGTAAACCATCAAATTTCTCTTTCAAAGGGGAATAATCTTTGGCTCAAATTGCGACAAAAACTTTGTTCTTCTTGGTGTCACCAATACAGATAAGTACATAAGATGTGGTAGAGGGAGAAGGTTGGTCGTGAATGACCAATTGGGCCTGCTGCTAAGAAGGAAAAGGTTGTGACAAGACGATAGGTGTAGGAGGTTTCCCAGTCCCTTGCAGGAACTTAGTAACCTCAGCACGTAGTGGACAATCTTTCGTATAATGATCGTCACCACAAATAAGGCAAGAATAACGTGATTTACGTTTGTCCTTCTCATCAACAGACTGTGTTTTGGGTTTTTTAGATTGTTTATTATTATTTTTTCCCTCCTTATTCCTACCCTTCCCTTTCTTTTTATTTTTATTTTTATCGGTAGGCGTAGATTGAACCGAATTGACTTCAGAGGTTTTACTGGGGGAAGGATTTGGGTTAGGAGTATTTTGTACATTAGAGGTAGTAGACTTGGGATTGGTATGACTGACTTGTTTATACTGAGTATCAGCATGAAAATTTCCAATCAGGAAATCAACAACATGAGAAGCTACTGGAGGTTTTGGGGTAGGAGTCGTAGATGGATGAGGAGCATCAAGAATCAAGTCGTAAAGTGTGCCCGTTTGCGAATAAATGAGATCTAGATATTGAGAACGAATAATCACCTGCTCTTCAGTGATGACACCACCCATGGAAACATCAGGGGAAATAGGCCCAATGAGTGATTTGGTAAACCACTCAGCCAACAATTGATCAGGAAGGGGAACTTTGATTAAGCGTCTCCTCCTCCTCCATTCATGGATATGATCAGAAATATGAGTGGAAGAGGATTGTTTAAATGAACTCAAAATTTCAGTTCCTGTCTCATATCGAATTGGAAATTGGTAATGCGTTAAGAAATCCATGGATAATGTGTTGAAGTCATTAAAGAATCCTCGTGGTAACTAAATATACCATTTGGTTGCTGAACCTATGAGAGTTTGTTGGAAAATTCATAATCTTATAGAGTCATCGATCAATGAGTTGGACGAGCACCAAAGATGGAAAGTCATGATGTGATTTTTTGGGTCTTCTCCCAATTGACCGTCAAACTTAGGAATGTCAGATGACAATTTGGCCGGTATGACAGGCCAATAAGGAGAATGCAAAATAGGATCATTCAAAATCCTAGATAAATCCCGTAAATCCAAAGTAGCAAGAAATGACAACTGCCTGTTCACTTGAGGAAACTGGTAGTTTTGACGAGGAAGTCTCATAGGTAGGACCATAAGTAGTCTATAGATAGTTAGATAGTTATGACAGATTTGATTATGGAGGGTTTTGATTAAGTAAGCTCCCGTGGAAAGGAGAATTATACTGAAAATTTTGACCCCAAGTAGGATTCATAGAACCTGGATACGGTTGTTGAAGATTAGGGGGTACATAAGAATTAACCTGAGGATGTTGCCCCCTAGACGGTTATTATTCCCTTGGAAAGGAAGATTCCAAGGTTGATATTGTAATTTGGGTATACTTTGCCCATAAACTGGGTTATGCCCCCCAACTTGAATTTGCCTCCCAACTTGAGGTTTCCCCCCAACTTGAGGTTGCCCCCCAACAAGAATCTGAAAACCTGAAGTGACAAAATGACATGTGCCTCCAACTCGATTGGAGCTGCTAGGGCCAGGATGATTAGATCCTCTAGGAAAAGGTGGAGGAGGAACATAAGGCCCCCCGGAGAGAATGTGTGTAGGTGTAGGAACAAAATAACTAGTAGCATTATACCCAGGAGGAACAAAAATATTAGACCCTCCGGATGGATTCTGGGCAGGGATAGCGATGGAAGTATTCAAAGCATTATACCCAAGGGGAAGTGATGGATTCAATCTAAGAGGAAGTAGTGCTCCAATAGGATATCGAGTGATAACCAAATTTCCAGTAGAAACAATCATAGCTTGTGGGACCATGGTAGAGTTGGAAATCTTGAGAGGAAGAATATAGTGAGAACCAATCAATAATTGGTTTGAAACTGTGACGATGTTATTGGTTGTTCCAGTAAAATGATCTAAAGGTACTATGTAAGAAGCAGAATTCACAGGCATTTGTGATGTCAAGAATGCTAGTTTATCAAAAATATCATGTCTTGAAGGAGTTCTCTAAAAAGGACGGACAGAGATAAATCTAGGATTAAAAATTCCAACAGTGTGAAACGGGGTTCTAAATGACTCACTCTGAAAAAGAGGATCATCTACTCCAGAATCAGCGTTAGGTCCAATAGGTACTTCAATATTCTCGTCAACAAAAATTTCTCTCTATGAATTCATCCGGAGCAAATGTGGATCTTGTCCAACACTCAATAAAAAATTTATGGGAAGTATGAATTCCTCTAAAGGAATCGAGCTTCCAATATCAAAGGCTACTTCATTATTCACTGCTCCCTCAAGAGATCCCTCTGGTGATTTAGGAAACAAAGCGACGTAATATTATGAATCTTTCGAAGCTATCCCTTACATCCTACGTGAACGACGAGGGTCGATGTTGGCCATACCAAATAAAGAACGAAACAAATCTATGGCCAACTAGAGAAACAAACAACACTCACTAATAAAATCTAGAAATCAAACCAAGCAAACAAACCTTCTTATTTCAAAGTCACTAATTAGTGACGAAGTCCAATGTCACGAAATCAAGGCAAGAAGGGGTTGGGATAAAGAAGGTGGAAATTTTTTGTTGATGACCTTCTTAACAAACATATACCTTGGTGCAAGCTTCCACACATAATCATGGGTATACCCTCCAAGGAGCCCGAGTGAATTTGGCCAATGTCAATTCCAGGTACCTTGAAGACTTTCCCCTTCACAACCACCTCATGTAAAGACCCTAAAAATATAGGCTACTAAGGTTGCCAATTACGACAATGATGCCAGGGGAAAAAATCAACAGTCTGATCCACGCACAAAGTCAGGGTATCTAGCATGAAATAAAATCGATAAGGTCCCCACGTGATTTTCTTCTCAACTGACCCCCAATAATATGCACAATATCTACACCAAGACCGACAAAGTAGGGTGAGTAACTCTGTCGGTCCTAATGCGACCTCATGATTGACCCTTGTGTTAGAAGGGATTCCTAGGACAAAATATAGCGGGTGGATTTGAACTCTCCCTATCACAATATACTATTGTGTGTTTTGTTGTTTTGGAGAGTGTGCCTTACAAACTATTCCAAAGCGCTATCTTAGCTAATGTTGGTGAAGAGAATTTCTAGAAAATAAAAGTTGCTAATAAATTTTTAAAATTACACTGTATTTTAAAGACCGTTGTTTACTCAAAAGGGAAACAGAGATGAAATTGGTGACGTATGTGACCTTGAACCAATAAGAGGCAAGAAGAGATGATTATGCAATCTTTCAATTTGATTAACTCTAATTACAGTAGGGAGGGGTATCTCTTTTTGAAATAAAAAATCTACTAAACACAATTTCTCAATTTTTGAGTGAACAAAATTCCAAATAATCATAAGCTACAAAATTTTCCAATTTTCTCTTTTAACAAATATTTTGAATGCAACAATTTTCTTTGCGAAAAATTACTTAAAATAAGAATGAATTTAGTTCTTTCTTTCTCAAATCAGATTAGATATGTAACGAAGAAAAATAAAGCGTAATCCAATAAAATTAACACACTCTCAACACAATTCCCAAATCAAATCCATAATGCAGACAAAAACGAAAATGATAGGAAAGAGTTTTGTCAAATGCAAACAAAAATGTCTCAAATCAAAAATCAAAAGAGATTATACCCCTGTGACAAAAATCAAAAGAAAAACTTGCAAAATTTACAAAGAAAAACTTTCAATTTATGAAAATCAATCTAATGCAAACTTCAAACTTATAAATCAATCAATCACTGGTATCGAAATTTCATCCCAAGCATTTGAGGTAAAACTGGGTGAAAAAGGAAAAATTGGTTATCTCCAACCATTCCTATAGGAATCGTCGCAGGTGGCAGTGGAGCTATAACACACCCACGACGGGGCATAAAATTTTTCGCTCTTCTTAAAGGACAAATTCTCCATCCATGGTTTCTAATTTGGAAGTTTGGGGAACTAGTCCGACCTTTCGGTCAAGGATCTTCGATTCTAGAGCTAAACGACTTTCTAAGACCTTGATGGTCTCGTTCTGTAATTAGACACAGACCCTTTCGACTTCTTGGTGCAGGTCTAAAGGTACCAACGACCCTCCTCTTCGCGCCTGTGAAATCTCAGAGTTTGGGTGCTAGCTCCTTTTTTAATAAGCCCCTTCCTTGATATGACCTTGTGACGCAGCCGCACTCCTCGGAGCACGTCCGCTACCTCAGGAACTTCTTTCATTCATGGCCCGAAGAACTCAAAGATTCCTCTGATCCCCTATCGGGAATTTTCTTTACCCACAACAACTCTTCTATTGATCTCCCTTAATGATCGGGAAATCAGTTCTCGCGATTTCGCGAGTCTCGTGGTCATGCACCTCATGCTTCACAATACCCCAAAACCTGATGGGTAAATGTCAATACTCTCCTGCTCCTATCAGGAATCCTTCCGTCAGGATATCGCGTTTCGCGATTCCAACATGCAAGAGTTTCTTACCTTCGAAAACTATGATGCCCCGAACGCTGACTCCTCGGTATCTCCTGACACGTGTCCCCACTGATGGACGGTTATGGGTTTGTCGGGATATCGTGGATCGCGATTCCTGATGTCATGATTTTTGCACTCCCGGAATTCCCGATGACTTTAATATCCCGATGACTCCTTCCGGGACTCCTCCTCTGTTCACTAGGGCTTAACCCTTGTGTAACTTCTGTCGAATCTGATGGTTGAAGGGAAACCAATTACTGATCCAACGACTCACCAATCTTTCAAGCTCAGATTCTGGTATAGTCGTAACCTCCTCACTATTCTGTCGGATTTGACAGCTGGCGGGATTTCCATGAGTTCCCTCCACAAGATCTTGTCTGTTGCTTCTCCCTCTTGAGGATTTCCTTGATGCGAAACCTTCTGTGCAGTCCTTCAACAGATTTTGAAGGCTCCACTCCTCCTAATCTTTTTCCAACTTCAGTTCCTTAGGAAAGGGAACCCTTGGCTCGCATTTATCGTGGAAACTCTGCAAACACTTCAAGTGTTCAACCTCCCCTTACTCTGTGCTCACCTGCAACAACAGTATTTTGATGCTTTGCTCAGAATTGCAACTCTGAGACTTATTCCTGGCCTGCGCACTCCTTGCATGGCTCCTGTGTCCAACTTCACCCTCTGGATGAATGAGAACAAAATCTACCTCTACCTGAACCCTTCTTTCAACGCACTCCTTGCGGACGATTCGACTACACTCCTTGCAGGAATCCTCTGGATCAGTTCGAGAAACAATTGAAACTCATTCACTCTTCTTTTTAGGCTTCGATTTGACCATGAAATCACATACACAACATATAAAAGAAAATGTATAACTGGAAGCAGACATCAATTGAGCATAACATCAATACACAAAGAAATAACACAAAACCATGGATTTGAATCAAAGCTTTCTTCTATTAAGTCAAATGTCTGTACATGGGTGTTCTTCATACAATTCTCTGCATGCTCTTCTCCACTTTTTCCAGAATAATTACAATGTACAATGAGGGTGTCTATATCCGTTTTCCCTCCTGCATTCTAAATCTATCAAATCTATAATTAAATTCCTATCTACTAGCATTAACTACATTAAATGCCGACTATCTATCTAAGGATGAGAGCTTAAAGGCTCAAGGTCCATTACAATATACAAGTGCGCCATCTCTTAAATGACTTCATTAAAGATTTGCGCAACAGTTCCAAAGCATTTTCAAAAATTTGTGCTGGCTCGTTGAGCTGTCCTTCGCTTCCGCGTTGGCTCGCTTGATGAGTTAGTGATGCTCCTGCATCATACTCCTCGGCTTGAAAACTTTCATGAGCTCCTGTCCATGAGCTTCTGCACGGTCTGCCCATTCTTTTGTATTTTCTCTTCAGTCTCCCAGCTGGCATCTTCCACTGGGTGGCCCTTCCATTTGACCAGACACTCATAGTATTCCTTCCTTCTGGTCTTTTTACCCACTCTCTTGTCCAGTATGCACTCCATTTGTGTCTTTTCTGCAACTGGTAATTGTTTCATCCACTAGATTACTGGCACCTTAGTTCCAGTCTCTGCTTCTCCAACCCTATATGGGTATAAATCTGCGATATTGAATATCAGAGATATTTCGATACCATCCGATAACTCGATCTCATAAGCATTTTCCCCGAATTTTCTCAAGACCTTGCATGGCCCGATTTTCTTCATTTTCAATTTATTGTATGTCCCCCTCAGGAACCTTTATTTCCTTAAATGTGCCAGAAATAGATCCCCAACTTCAAACTGAGGTTGTCTCCGATGTTGATCTGCTCTGCGCTTGTATTCTTGGCTTGAATTTTGCAGTCGCTGCTTCACTCTGCTATGAAGTTCCTTCATCATCTCAACAAACTCTTCTGCACTAGCGCTGCTAGTAGCAGTTTGTTCTGAATCCCTTAATTCAGAAACTCCTCTCAGCTGCACCCCATAGACAACCTGGAATGGACTCTTCCTTGTGCTCCTGTTCACTGAGTCGTTGTATGCAAACTCTGCCTTTGGTAGTATGTGGTCCCAACTGTTGTGGTGCTTCGTCACCAAGATTCTCAGTAAGTCTCCCACAATTTTGTTGACCACTTCCGTTTGCCCATCCATTTGAGGATGATAAGCAGAACTAAACGCCAAGTTAGTTCCCAGCTTCTTCTATAAGGTCCTCCAAAAATGCCCTATGAATTTTGTGTCTCTGTCCGAAACTATACTTTGCGGCAATCCATGAAGTCGAATGACCTCCTTGAAAAATAGGTTCGCGATGTGAGTCGCATCGTTGGTCTTCCGGCATGGAATGAAGTGTGCCATCCTAGAAAACCTATCCACTACCACAAAGATTGAATCTACACCTCTTTGTGTCTTTGGCAATCCTAATACAAAATCCATGCTTATCGCCTCCCATGGCCTCTCTGGTATGGGAAATGGTTGATAAAACCCCGCATTATGTTTCCTTCCTTTCGAATGCTGGAAAATTCGACATCTGTCAACGAATATCTTGACCTCTTCTCGCATTCCCGGCCAAAAATATGATTCGCTCAGCTTCGCGAATGTTTTGTCATGGCCAAAATGTCTTGCCAATCCACCACTGTGTTTCTCTTTTAACAAGTTCTCCCTCATGGAGAAATTTGGAATACACAGTTGATTGCCTCTGAACAACAATCCATCTTGGATCATATAATCTATCCATGGGCTCCTATCTTTGAGAACTGGATTCTCAGCTGCTTCATTCGCCTCTCCAAAATCTGCATCACCTGCGTACATGTCCCCGAGGTCATCAAAACCCAATGTTTTGACTCGGAAATCCTGCAGTAATAAACACTTCCTGCTCAAAGCATCAGCCACTTTGTTAGTAGTACCAGAAATATGTTTAATCACAAATGTGAAATTTTGCATATACTCTACCCATTTTGCATGTTTCTGATTCAACTTTTCCTGTTGAGTCACAAACTACAATGCGTGGTTATCACTATATAAAAAAATTATTTTGGGATCAAGTAATGCATCCACTTTTTCAGTGCTTGGATGATAGCATAAAATTCCTTATCATACATGGAGTACTTCAATTTCTCCTTATTCAACTTCTCGCTGAAATATGCAATTGGTCTGTCCTCCTGAGTCAAGACTGCTCCTATGACAAATCCTCTTGCATCACATTTCACATGAAATGTTTTCTGGAAATCTGGCAACACAAACACTGGTTGCTCCGTGATCTTCCGCTTCAATATATTGAAGATCTTTTCATCATCTTCTGTCCAGTGAAAATACTTATGCCACTTCTTCACTGTGTCCATCATTGTTGCGCTAATTCCACTGAAATTTATGATGAATTTATGGTAGAAACTAGCTAAACCATTAAAAATTCTCAGCTCGAACACATTTCTCGGTGATGGCCAATTCTTAATTACCTCCACCTTATCCGGATCCATCCTTAACTCATTTGCGGATATAAAAAAACCCAGATAAATGATTTTTGTCTTCATAAATGAGGATTTATTCATATTAATGAAGAACTTCTCCTGGTGTAGCTTCTACATCACTGTAGTCAAATGCTTCAAGTGTTCTGTCACTGATTTACTGTAAATCAGTATATGATCCAAATACACTATGACGAACTTCCCGATGAACTCCTTTAGGACTTCGTTCATTAACCTCATAAAGGTACTCGGTGCATTCATCAAGCCAAACGACATGACAAATCATTCATACAGTCCTTCGTTGGTTTTGAAGGTTGTCTTCCATTCATCGCCTTCTCTCATGTGAATCTGGTGATATCCACTTTTCAAATCTATCTTTGAAAAATACTTTTCCCCGCTCAGGAAATCCATCAGATCATCCATCCTCGGCAATGGAAACCTGTACCTGATGGTTATCTTATTAATCATCCTCGATTTAGTACACATTCTCCAACCTCCATCTTTCTTTGGACTGAGTACTGTTGGAACGACACACGGACTCAAGCTTTCCTTGACCAACCCTTTGTCCATTAACTCATGGACTTGCCTTTTAACCTCGCCATTCTCTTGCGGCGTCAATATGTACGTGGATTTATTTTGAAAACTGGCTCCTGGTATGAGGTCTATATGGTGACTCACACTCCTGATCGGTGGCAATGAACGAGGTAATTCGTCCACTATGATGTCAGCGAACTCTTCTAGCAGTTCCTGAACCTCATCTGGTAAATCTTCCACTCTTGTGCTAGTAAGAACAATCCTCGGTTTCCTGACCACAAAGAATTGTTGATCCTCTTTCTTCTTCACCTCTGTAAGAAGCTCTTTCCCACTCATGAGAAGTACTGTGTTGCTTACTTCCGGCTTCACCTCCTTATACTTTATCGGAAGCAACATATGGGTTCTCCCATTCTTCTCCAGGGTATATGTGTTCATTATCCCATCATGAATCACATTTCTGTCATATTGCCATGGTCTACCCAACAATAAATGACATACGTCCATGGGAATAACATCACATAAAATATTATCATTATACCCCCCTATTTTGAATTCAACCAAGCATTGTTTAGTAGTAGTTACCTGGTGTCCTTTTTGTAGCCACGAAACTCTGTATGGGCTTGGATGATCAGTCATCTCCAGCTCCAGCTTCTCTACCATCTCTGTAGATATGAGATTATCCATGCTACCACTATCTACAATAACCTTTCACACCCTATCCTTGATCTTGCAAGCGGTCCTAAAGAGTCTGGTCCTTTGGACTGAACTTTCCACCTCCTTCTCAGGTGTCAAAAGGACTTTTCGCATCATAAGCGATCTTCCGCCTTCTTCGTCTTTGACCTCAACATCCCGCCTCTGTGCTTCGGTGATGTGAGCTTCTCCAATGTCCTTATTTTTCTCTGGACATTCGTAATACTTGTTCCCATTCTTTCCACATGTGAAGCATGTGATGACTCCACCTCTTCCTCTTCCTCCACCTCTAGTATGAGGAAAAGTGTTGTTATCAGCATATCCTCTACTCTGCTTTGTATGCTGCCCTCTCTGTTCAACATATGATTGTCCTTGCTGTGAGGTTCTACCTCTGTCAACCTTACCCTGAGGTTTCTTCCATTCCTCCTTGGGCTTCTGATATTTACCCTGGGCAACTACTTTGCCTCTGGGCTGACTTCTGCCTCGCCCTCACTGACCTTGCTTACAGATCAACTTCTCCTCAGCTTTCAGAGCCATCTGATAAGCATCCTCCACTGTCCTGATGGTAACCATGCTTAATTCATCCTGAATGTCGTATCTCAGACCATTCAGATATCTAGAAACCTTTTCATCATCGCTCTCCCGATGACCTGCTCTGATGTTCAGTCGATAGAATTCCTCAGTGTATTCTTTCACTGTCATCAGCTTCTGTCTCAGGTTAT
>SNQJ01S0250062.1:0-12892 GCA_010110895.2 Picea sitchensis
TGGGGTGGATTAAATTTTGCATCATTTCTTGACTCATGAGGAAGTAGATAAATTCCTAAATGATTGTCACAGTGGAGCATGTGGAGGTCATCTCTTTGGGTTGGAAACAACCCAAAAAATCTTGTGCAGTGGATATTTTTGGCCATCGATATTCAAGGATTGTGTTGAAGGAGTTAATAAATTTCATCCATGCCAAGTTGTTTTGAGGAAAATATGCGTGCACCCAACTCCACTATACCCCATTATCACCATCAACCCTTTTACCAAGTGGGGGGTTTATTTTATGACTTGTCACCTATCTTTGATTAGGAGGCATAAGTACATTATCGTGGTCATTGAATACTTCACCAAGTGGGTTGAGGCGATGCCAAATTTCTCAAATGACGGTGAGATAGTAGAACTCTTTATATTAAAAAAATTTATATACAAATTTGGTGTACCCAGGGAGATTGACAATGACCATGGCAATCACATCCAGAATAAAATGATGTTCGGGTTAGTAGGTAAGCTGGGGTTCCAATAGGAACATTTGTCACCTTAATACCCATAGGAGAATGGTCAATTTGAGGCATTCAATAAGTCCTTAAAAACCATAATCTAGAGAATGGTTAATGTGAACAAGTCTAAGTCACATTTATTTATTTTCCCGACACTCTAGGCATAACAAACATTTGTAAATAATACCATAGGTTTCACACCTTTCCAACTCATTCATGGGGTGGAAGAGATTCTTACGATTGAATGTGAGAATATGCCACTAAATATTTCCATTGAGCTTCTTCTTAACACCACTACCTTAGAAGAACACCTCATTCACTTATAACAACTTGACAAGCAACACAGAGTTACTGTTAAGCACCTAGACAAAGCCCAATGTAAGGCCCTAGATACTGCATTGTTGTATTTCTATTGTTATATTAGTATTGTCAGCTAGACCTTTTATTGTAATTGTACCATTGGTCTCCTACACACACACACACACACACAGGAGACCTATTTTTCAGATCATCTCATCTTGTACATTTGTTGTATTGTAAAAGGAGGTTGTCCCCTCGAAGAGGCTTCACATTCATTTTTCTCTCTTTATCAAGGCATGGAACTCTCTCTCTCTCTCTCTCTACTATTTTGGTAATTTGATGTATAACATTTGGTTTAGGGCATACAATCCTAGGGTTTTTCTCCTTCAAGCGAGTCATCTTGGAATTTATATAAAAAATTTCAAAGAAGTTTCATATTGTCCAATTTCCAGTATACTGAGGAGACATAGTGAAGTAAATTTGGTAAAAAATTTAGTTATTGGTTCATTATACTTTCTAAGATATATCCTATGGAAGTTAGGGTTTGTGACTAGTCCTGAAATCCATTTCAAATGAGTCAGCTTGGAATTTTTTCTATAACTTGTTTTCAACAATGTTTCAGGCTGTGAAATTTTCAAGGTCCCGAGGAGAATTGTTGAAGTACTTGTGATAAAAATTTCATGTTTTTATTTGTTTACTTTATGAGATATAGGTTGTGGAAACTAGGGTTATTTGACTAGTCCTAAAACTAGTCCCAAACGTGTTTCAATGGTATAAGTGACATATTTGAAGCTTGGTAAGTCCAAATTGAGTTCCACCAGTTCCTTTGGAAAGAGAGATCATACTATTTTGGATGAAAATTGTAGAATCAGATCTGAAATATTGGATGTGTGGCATTCCATACAAGTTCATTATCTGGAAAGAGATAAGAATCAACAAGTTTTGGGAAGGTTGCCATAGATTTCACTTGAAACATCAAATTTATGTCAGACCTATAACATTGCATAGAAGAAATATCATATTACTACAAGAAGAAAGTTTAGACTCGGAAGGGCCTAAATTTTAAATATACATCAAGACAAAGGTCAGCTAGCAAGACAGTCTCAAAATTAGGGTTTTAAAGGTATGCAACTTACAATTGACTTAAATTTTGATTGAAAGATATATTTTTGGTGATTCAAAATTTGTGATAAAGAGAAAAAAGAGGAGTATTATTAGTTTTGTCCCACATGTCAAAGGGTGGTCCAAAAATTAATTCTCTCATTAAACCTCTAGAAATATCAACCATGACTCATGAAGAAAATCAAGAGACACAAAACCAACTATCCAATTTGGATAAGAAAATTAATGAAATGAATGATAGGTCAGTGAAAAAGTATAATTTGATAAATGTACAAACAAAAATGGAATGAAATATGGAAAATAACATTAATAATAATAGGGAACATGTGGAAAATAAGATGGAACATATGGAAAAGAAGATGGATGAAAATAGGGAACAAATGGAAATGAAGATGGGTAAAAAGATGGAAGAATTGCAAAATTCCATGTCAACCATATTGTTATGTACCTGTTGAGGGGTCCTAAATCCATTTAACTCAATAGAAGGAACCAAACTCGTCATCGAGGTCCAATTATAATATGAAATGTTTAATCGTGAAATGGTTCTCCAGATCTTGTGATCTGGCCAAAATAATCGATGGGATTTACGTTTTCTTGTGAAGGATTTATCCTTCAGTTCAAAAGTTCTCTTTTTGTGTTTTCTCTTAGGTGAGATAGATATAAGATAAAGCTAGTATAAACCAACTTAGTGACAAAGTGGGAACAAAATTAACTACTGAAGAAGAGGTTGAGCTGGGTATAACCCTTACACTCTAGCATGTAGACAATGATCATCTACCACAGGCCTAGTACTAATACATCAACCTTGTGAGTATTCCAATTACTGATTGAGATACAATTGATCATAAGAAAACATGCATGCGATAAATGATGGAAAGTAAAATATTTCACTCAACTCTAATCATCAATCACATAATAACACAAAGATTTATTTTCATCATTAAAGACAAGAACTGTAAAACATTGAATCAGATAACTTATCAACAAATTTAGTAGCTCTTACTCGTTACAACATCCATTCATGAGACAGAATAAGAAACAATTATTCTCCAAATCCAATCATACACGCATTTGATGAAAAAAAAAAACTTGTCTTTGATCCCAAAAATGACTTCTCAATTAAAGGCAGCTCCAAAATAGTTCTTAACAAAACAAAAAATGAGGGTCTTTGCAACAACCATCGACCTTTGCTAATAGGTCGATCCTCCTATTTATAACATACGATTAACTAAAAATGACTATTAAAGTGTAACTAATTAAAACAAAACTTGCTAGATGGCGCTTTCTTCTATTAATATTTCTAAGAGTCATCTTAGGATATCACTTAAGTGGGTGACTCTTCTCGTACTCCAACCACTTGATGAATAGATCCTCGTAGGTGTTGGCATACATGAATCTATGATGTTCCATTGGGGTCGAGTGAATATCTCTTATCTTTACTGCTTGTGCCCGATACTTAACTATATTGGCACTTAATTGTTGCAACATAGCTCGAGCTTTGATCGGGTGCTCCATAAACTGTCGCACCTGACCTGGCATCGTGTCTGTCACCTTTGCTATTTCTTTGGCCCATGATGAGTCTTGCTCGACATGCGACTTGACTATGTCGCGCAAGTCGACAAAGTCATAGGGTGTGCCAAACTCGAGGACTCCGATGTCTTTCACCACCCGATTGATCTTGATCCAACTTTTCTCGCACTTGGCCCTTTTCTCTTGGATTTATCGATGAGGTTACGGAGCCATTTTAACCCAATACTCCATCAATTTCCTTATGCGGTCAATGATGCTTTCCCTTAGCACCCGAATGTCATGCTCTTTAGCGTCTCGACCCTTTTTCATCACACTGATATAGTCGATTCTTTCCACGGCTTGTTGCGCTTTCTCGTACCACCTCTCCATATCTTTGCACATGGCCAACGCCATGAGGGTTTCTTCTTGCAGTTCGACTATCCTTGTAGTGAATAGGTGTCATCCATCTTTAAACTTTCTATAGGCCTCCTTGAATTTGCTCCTTAGGTACACTGCGACCTGTGTGGTGTCTTGGTAATATTTCACCAAGTGGGGCAAATGTTCCAATTCCTTTAAAGCAAGAACCAACTCCTCTTCATACCTTTTTTCTCTGTCCAGGGTGGCATCTGTGATTTCCATCCTTGCACCGATTAGTTCAGATGTTTATGCATGCTCTTTATTTATTAGATTTTCCTCTCTGGTGATGAGGATGGAGCGATCCAGAGTGATCCTCCTCTTCTTGGTGGTTCTCTGGACGATAGCTTTCCTTTTCCAGTCATAAGCGATGGCATGCATGTCGGCTACCTCGTCCACGGGTTCGGGGATTTTATGATCTCCCCGGGTAAGTGTATTCCGTAGACTCCCGATGGTATATACTTGTTCAAGACTGGGTTCTTGACCTTCCTTTCTATGTTCTAAAGGCCCGACTTCTATTTTCCGCTCATCAGGGAGTTGAGTACTGATTGAAATTGAGGCATCGGGGGGTAGGCTCAATACTTACTTGATCATCGGTCATTGGGACACTGATTTCCTATTGTGTATATTCTTCCTTTTGTTATCCCGACCTTGGCCCATCCTTTAGACTATCCTCTTGGGTCTCCGATGCATTGGGCAACTCAGTGTCTAAGACACTCTCGATTTCATGTTCATTCTATGGAAGACCCTGATTTTGAGTGTTGGGAGTTGGGGAAGATGTCTTCTCTTTCTCCTTTTCCTCTTCGATCTGTACGGGGGTCACCAGGGATACCTTCGGGCTCTCTTCGTCATCATAGATATTTATTAATTTGCTTAGGGGGTTTGGTGCACTTTCTCTCCCTAATGTTCCGAATGTCTCTGGCTGAGTTGAAACACCTATCGGTGATCCGACCGGTGGCATTGTGAATTCAGAGTTGTCTAACCCATTAATTTCATCAATGTCTATTAATTCAGGGTCGCTTGGGCCCGTCTGACTTCCATATAGATTATTGGCAGGGGAACCTGTCATTACCATGAGATCTGGGTCATCTTGCAGCTGCTAAATTATCCGTTGCATCTATTCTATCATGACCAACCCTCTCTCTCACACGTCCTAATTCATAGGGAAACCTCTGTCTTGCACCAGGGCTATCAGGGGGGATTTTTATGATTCTACTGCTATCATTTCTTCCTTGGCCCTAAGGGCCTCTTTAGTAGATTGCTCCAATATTTTCATCTTTTCATCCAGGCTCGTGGCTCTGAACCTGGTCATTTTAGGGTCGGCCATCCTTTCCACCACCTCATCCTAGTCTTGGGAATTTTCTGTGAAGACTTCATCTTCGAATTTGTCATGGGTGTATGGCCAGTAGGACGACACTTGTGAGGCGTGTTTCAAGACTAGACCCTTTGGGTCATGTTTGCAGAATCGACCGGTCTGGAATCTGAACTCTAATTGGCTCAACCCTTCCTATTTAGCTTGAGCGGTGTCCTTCACCATGTATAAGCCTACATGGAAACCATAAGGTATGAACACCCTTTTCTTGTCCTTGACCAGAGTGGCGTTGTAGCCTTGTAGGATGGTGTGGTAGAATATCTCCCCCACTACAAGCCGGTTCGGGAAATGCATTGGTAGAATATGTGGTGCTCCAGTGGCCCTGAACACCCTGATGTATGTGTCTCACTCGTCTAGGAACCAATGACCTACCTTTGATATCATATATTTGGTCACGACCGATAGTCTTGGGAATTCTTTCTTGAAAATAATGAAATAAATACGTGTGATGAATTCATCGCAAATGAGGGAGTAGGATTTCTTGTACCTGTTCTCCCATAGGATGATGAAATATACGTGGACCAAGATTTCTACGATGTGCCAGCTCAGGTTCATGTTGACAAAGATGTTTCTGGCACACATGACATCCAGTTAGTATGAAGCCATGTAGAAGGCTGGTGTCTCTCCTTCTTTTGGCGTATGAGCTTGTTGTATGCAGATGCTTAGTTGTTTGAAAGTGATGGCTCCCTAGTTGAAGTTGCTCCCGAAAATGGCTACTGTGTAAGCTAGAGGCATCCATGCCTCCGAAAATATGGAGCAGTCCTTTTCCCCATACAATCGATAGATTAGAGCCATCCGGTAGATGTAAGACTCTCTTAAGTTGGTTGTATGATACCATTCAGTGCTCCGATTGGTGTACTTATTATCTTCTCTTCACCATGAGCCCATCAATCGACTGGTGTCATGGAACTCATAGAATTTCACAACAAAATTTGTATTCAACTGCTTCTCGGGGTCTCGAAGTTTATAATATCTTTAAACCTCCATTGGAAGGAACACTCCTACACACCTGCCATTTTCATTGTTAATCAAACATTTTTGTGTGTCTGTGTGGTCAATGAGCCACTTTAGGAGTTCTATGCAGGGGAACATCGGAGTTCTTCTTGCTACCATGTGCAGGTATGATTGTCGGATATTCAGAAAAAACTTCGTCGTCGATATTTCTCATATTTGGGTCACTTTGAGGGATATATTCCAAGAATTCTTCTTGGATGATCTCTTTGAAGAGTTCTCCCCAACGCGGGAGTGTCGCCTTGGTCCCTGTGCTAGCCTATGTGTCTCCAAAGGTCGTAGGTTGGGTAAAATACTTCTATGTAGATGTCTTAATGATTGGTTCCAATCTCAGAGTAAATTCTAATTGTTTTGCGGCCCCTGGGTAAGAGCCTTCTCCTATCTCTAGTTCTTTTAGCTTCGACGCCCTTGGCGATCGCCTAGTGGTTGGATTTCTTGGAGGAATGTTTCCTCCAGCTGAAATAAATCTTTTAGAGAATACGTACAGAGAAACACACGATGAAATATATATATGAAGTGTAAGCATGAAAACTCCACATATGGTACATACCTGTAAAGCTTGATAAACCTAGTTATTTGATACTCACGGGATCTCTGCAGCTTTCTAATTGCTCATTTTTCTTCTCTAGATGATATGAAACTCCTTTTTTGTGCATAATGGTTTCATTTACAATGGATCAAGAGAATTTAAACTAGGGAATAACTTGTCGTGTCGTCTCAACCATTTAATTCGGGTGATGAGTGGAATTCAAATAAATCTTCTACTGAATCTATGCAACTTGAATTCATCATGGGTTGACAATGGAGGCACGAAGGGTGATGTGGTCTATCAGTAATTTCAAACAACCATTTTTGGCACAGGATCAGACCCAGGGTTCAACGCTACAACAACGCACCAACAAAGCCCTAACTACCGACCCTTTAGACAACAACTGCGAAGTAGATGAAGTCTCACCCGAGGTAGAGGCAGGGGTGGTTGCAAGCCTCAGGTGTTTGCAACCTTAGCTAGGACATAGATCTGTGATTGTACTACTTAATAAATCACTTAGAACCATCAGTTCCTCAATATATAATCACTATTCACTTTGTTGATAAAACAAAGCTTCACAACATTCACACTAATCTACAGTATTTAAGAACTTAACATATAAATGGATCAGAATGAGCATATCAAGCACTAAGCATGACTATCTTGATCAGATATAATATTCTCACATATCATAAGCACACAAAAAAAGTAGATATATCTAAACATATAAAATCACTTAGCAAATAACATGTGAACACATCAAGACAAAGCACAAAGCACATAACACAGTGTTTACATGGTTCACCCCCACCCTGGGGCTACATCCACCAACTCTTCTTCTTTATTGTCTTCAGTCAATCGGTTACAAGCACAAAGCCTTAAAAACCCTTACTCTGCATAGGACATAAGATCTTCACAGCTCACTAGATCCTTCTTCATTGCGTTACAACACTAATCCTTCTATAGTCTCGTACAAGGACTTTCACTCAGCTCTACAAGTCTTACACAAAATACACAAAGCCCTGATCACATAGATCCAACTCTTGGCACTTAGCCTACATCACATAGATATATTATTTGACTACTTCTTACATTGCCTATCCTTCTATTTATACATACAAAATAGGCCTAAACATGGGTAAACCCATGGGCCGACATCCCATTCCCGTTACATATTCCCAAAAACCCAAAAATGGGCCCAAAAGGGGGCCAAGATCTCGTGATCTCCTCTTTGTATTTCGCTCCTCCTTCGACAGGCTGTCGAAGTTCCAAAATAGGTCAACATGACCAAGAAACTCCAAAAACTTGGTTAAGGGCCAACAACTGTTTTGATTCACACACGAAGCAACACTAATGAAGTATTTTGAATTAATTAGTTCCTTAAATTCTCCAAATCTAATCGTATCTGGCACTAAAACGTCCCATTGTGTCGCTTTCTCAGTGGGTGGATCAGGGATCGGGGATGCGCGATGAATATTTTTGTTGATGTCCCTCGTAAATACTCTGATTTCAATCGATCTCATCGTACAATGCCGACGTGGAAAAACTGACTTAGAGTTGTGACTTGGACCTAGGGAATGAAGAATGACTTGGGGTAAAACTAGACCGTATGGTTCTCCAATCTGGCAAAGACACGTGGCATTGAATACAGGTGGCTTAATCAATGTGTATTAATCGTAGTCATAGTTTTCATTAGGTTTAAAACATACTTTAAAGTGACGATGTCGAAAAGTATCTGGGATCGACGATCGACGATACCTATCACATGTTTTCCTACAGGTTGAATTCCTCAAAAAATTCTTGATTTTGAAGAGCATCGGGGATCGGTGATCGGGAAAACTCTTTAGCGTGGTCAGAATGTTCATCATGATTTGGTATTCTCTAATTTTGACAAGCACATCGGGTATCGACTATCGGTGATATCGCTTCTTTCTTCGTTAACATTTAATCCCTTCACCTTTTGCTGATGCTGAAGGGGATCAACTATCGGCGATGTCCGTATGTGATACTTGTCATGAAACAAAACTTCCTTTCCCTAATACCGGTGAAGATCGATGCTTGGCAACTAAGGTTTTTCGAGTGATTCTTTTTCACCTCTCAATTCCTTTCGATACTGAATCTTGAGCGCGTCGGGTGAAGTGTTTTGGATGTTGATTCCTTATTTAAGTGTTAATCCTCTTTAATTTATGGAGTTTCATAAAGTTAGACAAATGTGAATAGCTAATGAGAGTCAAGAGAACAAGCAAAGACAAAACATTTCTCAAAAGGAAATTGAATTCAAACAATGCAAAGATCAAGTGGTACCCAAAAAGTAAAAAATTGACATAGGATTTTTTAGGGTGTGTTTAGTTCTCAACAATACCCTAGATGATATATTCTCTCAAGGAGATATCAGGACACAACTAAATCAATTAAATGTGGAGAAAATAAATATTGAGCCCCAAAATCATGATTATTCGTCACCTCCAGATCTGCATAATTTGGCATTCCACTTAGCACAAGGAACTACTTAATTACTAATATCGATATGAGGAATTTTGATGGTAAACATCCTATAACATGGATATTCTATATGGAACAATTATTCAATATACGCCAAGTTCCAATCTTACAAAAGGAAAGTCTTGCATCCTTGTATTTATAAAATGATCATTTTGTCTAGTATCAATGACTTTGTGAAAGAAAAAAGGATTATATTATCTCCTCATCTGTTTTTATGGATAAATTGATAGCACATTATGAGGATATTAAGAGAAATACATTCTTTAGTCAATTGATAAATCTTTGGCAAAGAGGTCTAATTAAAGAGCACATTCAACAATTCCAAAAACTAAGTCTCAGGGTAAATAACATTCTAGAGGATAATTTGTTATATCTCTTTATGGGAACTTTAAAGGAGAACATTTAACATGAGGTGCATCTCTTCGAACCTAAATCCCTAGAGTGTGTTTTCAGTATGGAAAGGAAAGTTTAAAGTAAAAATATGGCTACTAGAAGAGTGATCTCTAACAAATATAGAGAGCACCATGCCCCATCTCCTAACCTCACTCAACCTAAAAGGTTGGCAGTTCAACGAAAAATGGATGAAAGAAGAGAAAAGGGACAATGTCTCAATTGTGATGGCAAGTACAATGAAAGGCATAAATGTGGTGAGAAGATATTATTCTACATAGATTGTGAAGAACAATATCGAGAATTGGAACCGTCGCAAGACATAGAACTAGAAGAGACTACTCCAACCATATATTGTCATGCATTAGCTAGCATCAATACTCAAAAAACCCTCAAGATAGAAGGATATATAAAAAAAAGGCAACAATGTTGATTGATTCTGGTAGTACCGATAACTTCATTAATTACAAATTAGTGAAACTTATCAATTGCTTTGTATTTCCAACACCATATTTTCAAGTAATGATCACATATGGAGGTACCATAAATTGTTCAGGGAAGTTACATAATATTAAGATCAATATAGGGGAGTATTTATTGGATAGTCCCATGACTTCAATCAAAATGGGTGGTGTTGATGTTGTATTAGGATTCCAAGGGTTACAATCACTGTGAACAATGAATCTTAATTTTCAAGAAATTTTCATGAGATTATACTCCAAAGGAAAGGAAATGGAGCTCAAGGTTATCGAAGGGAAGATTTGTAAAGTGATAAGCTCTAACAACATGAAAAAATTACTCAAAAAGGGACACAATGGTGTACTTTCAAAATTGTGCTCATTAGATGTTTAAACATATAGACCTTTTGTTACAGTGGATCTCCAAAAAAATATCAATTATCATTCCAAAGTATTTGAAGATATTCCTAAGCGTCTTCCAACTGATCAAGATCATGACCATATTATTCATTTGCAACAAGGAAGTGTGCCACCTAACATTAGGCCTTATAGGCACCCATATGCACAAAAGAGTGAGATTGATTGTATGATTCAAGAAATGTTAGAGGTCAAGATTTCATTCTATATCCTCTGCAACATCTTACCCTCCTCTGCATTGATTTGAATAGCGTTGTATCTGCAAATACTGTAGGACCTATCCGTGCAACATTAACCCATAAGTGGGGGGGTGAAAAACCCCTCTTACAAGAATTCCACAACCAATGAAAGGAATGGGCTCAGAGCCCGACATCCATCCTTCAAACTACCGCAACATCTTAGAGATCACCTACTACAAGAGGAACAAGGCTCTAGGAAAATCATGGAAATGGAAGTTGAGTTGTCGCAACCAAAGGCATCTTGGAACTGGGAACTAGGTAAATGTATACCTCAAGCACCAAAAACACCTAAATATGTGATAAAATATACCAAGGTAGGAGAACACACCTAGTTTATGAAAGATCATGCCTTAATTGGAAAAGTTTTAGGGATTTGGCCATCGGAAAGGGATCTTACGAAATCGATAAAGCACTAGTGGAATCTGAAAGGCCACTATGAGCTACAACTAAGCTCGAAGGGATTCTTCACAATCATCTTCTACAGTCTGGAGGACAAATATAGGGTTTTCGAAAATGGTCCCTACTTCTACAACTCATTCGGGTTGTATCTAAGGTTTTGGAGAGATTTTTTCTGCCCAGAAAAGGAAGACTTCACTTGTGCCCCTATCTCAATTAACCTATACTCTCTACCCCATGATTTATGGCTTGAGGAAATCCTAGTGGGTATCGGAATTACGCTGGGATGGTATGTCAAATCCTCAGATGCCATGAAGTAGAGGAAATACACTTCCTATGCACAGATCTGTGTCTATATGAACATCTCCAAATCCCTACCAGGTTCAGTCACCACAGAATATCAATATGAAGAATGGACTCAGACCATTGATTGTGAACACATCCCTTTTAGATGTCAGAAATGTCACGAACATGGGCATATTTTCATAGATTTCCCCCTTAATGCACCATCCCGACCAATAGCAGAGGAGAAGCAACAAGATGACTTTACGCAAGTGCAGGGATGGAGGAAACATCCCTCGAAAAAATCCACACAGACTAGGAGCATTAAGATCCCCACCAACAACTCCTATGATGCTCTCAACAATCTATCAGACACAGAGGAAGTTCAAAACCACCACAAAACTTAATAACCGGGAAAAGGAAAAGGTAAAGAAAAGAAAACCCTTGATCCAGTTCTAGAGTAAATATCAAGCCATGATCCCCAAGTCCACACACTACTAGGTAAATACCCAGAAGAAGATGGCGGTGACATCATAATGCAGATCGATGAAAGGGAACTTGAGAACATTGAACTTGACAAACTTGAGGAAGCACTCAACCGCAAAGAACTACAATCCATCCCAGTGGAGCAACTCAGGAAGGTACACAATGTTTTCATCGATTCCATAGCAGGTGACACCTCTCTCTTAGGCATACACCTAGAGCTGGATCTAGATCCCAAGTAGAACCAGAAAGAAGGCAAGAGACGTAGGCGCAAATCGACACAACTAATCAAAGAGGTAGGCAATTTTATGATTAACTCAGGTCAAATGCAACACCTCTCGAAAGGATTTTTTCTCTCTCCCCACAATTAAGTATGAAAAATATCATCAATTGGAATATTATAGGTCTCAATGGAAGATCCAAGCAAAGGATCCTTCTAAACTGTGTCAAATCAGAATACCCAGATATTTTATTACTCCAGGAAACCAAATGTGCAGGCAATATGGAAGAAGAAGCATTCAAAATATGTTGGAGGCATTGTAACTTCACCTATTCCGACTCCAAAGGGGTGGTAGGGGGATTATCTATCCTCTGGAACCCAACCATAATTACTCTAGAACTAACCTTCTCAACAATAG
Source organism: Picea sitchensis (assembly GCA_010110895.2). Taxonomy (NCBI): domain Eukaryota; kingdom Viridiplantae; phylum Streptophyta; class Pinopsida; order Pinales; family Pinaceae; genus Picea; species Picea sitchensis. The sequence continues at coordinate 12,560 of SNQJ01S0250062.1, forward strand.
GTACACTAATTGCAAAATACAAAGCTATAGGATCTAGCAAATTAGGTGTCGTTTCCAATTCTTATGGCCCTTAGCTCAATCATGAGAAAGATCACTTCTTAGATAGTATTTCTTATATCAATACACTAAGAGGATAAGAGAGATTTATATTGGGAGGATATTTCAACATCATCCTTACCTTAGAAGAAACAAGTGGGGGTCTGAAACGCTTGGACCAAGACAAAAACAAGTTTCGCCACCTCATATACAACCTCAACTTAATTGACATTGAGATCAGGAATGGATCCTTTACCTAGTCCAACAAACGAGTGGGGTTTGAACACATTTCCAGCC
>SNQJ01S0250063.1:12280-25172 GCA_010110895.2 Picea sitchensis
AACTGGTTCTGGCCAAGAAGAGGACTTACCAAACTAGGCAGAGATAGAAAAGCCCCAAGAATTTTAGACTGACCAGGAAAAGGAAAGTGCTCTAGAGTCTAAAGTGCCTGGTTCTCATCACGACCTAGGACAGGAAGAGGAAAAGGACCCTGGTTGGACGGAGAGGTAACTGAACTCCATGACTCTAAGGAAACCTCTGGAGGAGAAGGGGAGAAATTCCCCCAAAGCACAGGTTCGGCATGAGAAGCAGTTGGAACACCACCCGCAGGGAACATCTGCAAATCCAGGAAATAATTTTGAACTATTGATGATTCGTCGTGTGACATTCTCCAGGTCGTTCTCCTATGGATTGAGTTGAGATGATCTGTGAGAGATCCCATGTGTTGGGTGTTCCCATGTGATGGGTGTGCATCAGACTCTGGACTGAGTTGTGATGATGTGTGGCCTCTTGTGTACTCCTCTGGACTAATTTGAGATGACTTGAGATGGTCTCCTGCCTTGTACTCCTTTGGATTGAGTTGAGTCGGATTGAGATGGTCTCATGCCTTGTACTCCTATGTGTTCACGATTAAAATCGCAACAAGGAATTTCGCCTGCAAAGTATTGCTAAAACCCTATTATTTAAACTATGCTAATAATATAATACTAGTAGGTGGGACCCCCTTGTAGACTGGAGGCTCGAAGATAGTCATATCACGTATTTTTTTGTTGTTGTTTTGATGCTTCTTACACAGTCCTATGTAGTTGACAATGCAGTCTTGGTTTCATTTTTACATAGTAACAGGTGGATGATGCATTTTATGGGATGTTTCTGCAATTCAAAGCATTATTTTTATGTTATGATGGGCACATATTTACAATTGCTATGATTTGATCATGTCACAAATCATTGTGATATACTACCTGGCCACATACACACATAAGAAACATGTTAGTAATAACATAACCAAAACAAGGAAAAGAAACTTATGAAAAAATCCTAAAAGGAAAGGATCAAAGGTAAAAGATGTTAGTGTTAGTCCTAACTATTCTATGGTTGGTTAGTGGCTATGCGATTTTCATTTGATTATTTTGGGCGCATATAACATTGCAATACATATGGTATGGCATGAAAACTTGGCAAAGGTTAACGTGAATGTTTTGGGTGGTGCATTGGGCAAGGAATATCGTCACAGATTTCAGTGGTTTGGAAATAGATTACATGGTTTAATGCATAGGTGAATGTTGGTTGTCTTGTACTTTGGAATTGAATAGTATAGGAGATGGAAGCTACATGCAATAAATGTATGTCACCCCATACTCCCCCCATCAGGTCATCACCCTAGTATCGTTCTTTGTTGCATTTCGGTCTGTTGGTGGTTAAGCTTTGCATTTCAGGATTGGGAAGAAAACACTCAGCCAACTCGCACTTTTAAGCTCTCTGTTACAGGTATGGTTCTTTTTCACCCCATCCATGAATTACGCGTTGTGTATGAACAAAATATGGCTCAATAAATCTTGGGTTTTTTTTTTCCTGAGAATTGCAACTATGTAAATGCGTGATTTTTCTCTCTGGAATGACTGTGTAATTGTTCGGATTGCAATCAAAAGAATTGGTTTTTGGTTGAGTTGTGCATTCACTGGTTACTCTGTTAGTTAAACCCATGGTGGGTCTTTGTGGATATTAAGTGAATGTGGTATTATTGCTCTGTGTTTTAATGGTAACGGTTTTTCTCTGTGTATTATTGCCAGTTGCTTCCTCACAGTCATGAGTGTAGCCCTATCTAGTCATGTTCAGGCTGCCATTTGGTTGCTGTGTATTTATCGTACCAGAGTCATGGTTGTGGGCTCAATGTCTTGGCACCAAATTATCTCGGGAATTGATCTTAGGGTGTCCATAATGTTGATATATATCGTATGGTTATGGAGTGATATGAGTTATGCCTCGATGTTATGCATCCTCACTGGCATTGTTGTCAAATGGTTTGTCTCTTAAGAAAATCGGTAGAAGTTATATCTCTATGTGTTCTTTGTAACCATCATTGTTCCGTTAACATTCGCCTCTCCTCTGCATGCGTAAAACACATTATGTGCACTGACCTTTTCTATCTTACCCGTCGTTGTCTTCCTCTATGGCTGATTGTTGTTCCATTACCTAGGTTGGGAGTTATAAGGATACCTTGTGGCTTACTATTGAGTCTGTTTCGAAAGGGTTTTTTCCTATGGTTGATATATCCATGAGGACCTCCAATTCTTTTTTTTATTGTTGAATGAGCATGTTCTTGATTGTCTCCTTGTATTTTTTGTGACAGAGCCCGATTTTAAATCCCCAACTGTTCTGCTTCCTTCAGGCATCTTCTGGGTTGTCGAAGATTAGTTTATCAAGTGGAGTGGTTATGAGAGTTTTCATCGAGTTATTATATCGTCTTTCTATGATTAAATTGGTTGAAAGGTTGTGATTGGGAATGAGTAATAATATACAGTCAAGGGCTGGCTCTTTTTCATTATACTCCCGATCACTGTGTTCTTACAACATTGTCTTGATTGAAAATTGGAGATTCCTGTGTGTTTCACTAGGACCGACCAAGGTTATAGATAATTATGGAAATGGTGACTATGTGTATTCGATTATGTTCACTGTGCATATATTATTGAATCATAGTGCATATTGGAAATAGTTACATCGACAGTGATGAGGTTCGAAGTTTTATGTGGACTGTGGTTTCATTGCAAAACCTTATTTGTTGATATAATGAAGAAAGTGTGTAATCAAGCATGTTTAGAAGTTTGTTCGTATTTGGAAAGGGACCTAGGCATATGTTTAAATTGGTCGATTGTAAAGAGGTAGACAACGTATGATATTTTTATAGTAATGCATTATGGGATAGAGGTGGAGCAATGGTGTTGTGTGTTTACTTTAAATTCTTAAAAGGAAAGGAAAGAAATTAAAGACCAAGTTTTTTCTTAACAAGACCGTTGAATGGAAAATTGTTTCAATTATGAGTATGATTGCACAGACTGTTCTAATTGAGAAGCTTTGAGAAATTTAAATGTTGTGACAACAAACAATTTGATGCACAATACTTGTTGATATGGTGTTGGTATTTGTTTTGTATTGATTTTAGTACAGAGTTATGTTTATTGATTACTTGATTTGTTTTATGAACAATATTCGTTATTTCCCTTCCATTGTCTCACTTTTACACACATTACAAATCCCCTCACCTTCCCATATTCACTATTCACGCCCTGTTCTTAAAATTAAATTACAGTTAAATGAAAACTTTGTATTATAGTAGTTGAAGGATGGTACAGGGATTAGTTACAATTGATATGTTTTGTTATAATAATACAGTTGATTGTTTGATGATTTGTTGAGCAGTAACCATGATCTACCTCCCTTCATTTTACCACTTTTCTCTCAATACAATCCTTCATATATCCCAGAACCTTTATTCAACCCCTTCTCATTGACAAGTATTAAACAATTTTTATGGATTGGATTGCATGAGTCTAATGTGTTACTGAGCCAAACTTTGTTTCATATTTAAAGAGATGTCATGTATGGTTTGTTGAAGAAACTAGTTGCTAATAAACGTTGCATGCATGAATGAGATTCTTCAGTAGAGGTAGCCATGGCCGGAATAACAGGGGAGGAGGAAATTGGAACAGGGGCCCTAGAAGGCCAAGGTTTTCTAAACATTTTGATGCAGATCCACAAGAGTTAAACCAACTATTCCAAGTTGGGTTTTTCAACTGGATTGGAAAAAGGGGTTGTCCATCCTAAGCCAGAAAGGCCTCCTTTCCAACCCCCAAATGTCCCTGGTATCCCAGTTCCCCCTCATGTCTCGTTACAACCTGAAGTCCCTAAAAATGACGAATTCCAAGAGATTGTCCACCCGACAGTCTCCCAACATTGTGGATGGCCCAATTTGTCTCTACCTTCTCTTCCTCCACCGGTTAACCCAATTCTCCAAGCTTTTGTTGCACACTCACCAGTACAGTCTTCCCACACAAGCAAGAGATTAAAAACCGAAGCCCACCATGCACCTGATAAAGGAAAAGTTGTTGTTTCCCCCTCATCTCCCTCAAATGACTCTGCCAAATCTATTTCATCCCGCATGCATTTGAGAGATGATTTATCTCATGTTATCAGTGAGATCAGGCCTAAAGGCTCCACACAGCCTAAGGCAAATTCAGAGAAATCAAAGGGAGACAATAGCAACAAAGGGAAGATTGCCTCCCATAGTGGCAAATATGGTTTTTGATTGTTTTTATTTATTGAATGTTGAGAATAGTTGACTGCTGAAGTTTTTGGACAACACACTATTTTTGGATATGTTGGATATTATATTTTTTTGGATATGGTTTCAAATATCATTGATATTAATTTTCAAAATTATGAGAGTAATGATGGGAGCCACAAGGAGGGATGTGTTTGATTTATTAACTAGTTGTGTTTATGTTTGTTAAGAAACTAAAGGGAGTCACAAGGGGTCCCACCTACTAGTTATTATTTATTAAAGACCCTTATTATTATTTTATTAATTTCCCCCCTAAACTAAAAGTTAGTCGAGTTTTAGTTAACTTAACTAGAAGAGGTAGTTTAACTACTTCAACTAATTCAGATTGCTTAAAGGAAAAAGGAGAAGGAGGAACAAGTGGGGAATAGAAGGAGAAAGCATACTAAGGTCTACTCTTGAGTTTTATTGAGATAGTTCAGTTTTCATTCATTCTTTAATTCATTGAAAGCCTAATTCTCTTTTATGACAGCAAGGTCCTATTGTAGACAACAAGATTCACGGTTGAATTACATCATTCCGACACTTGTTTTTCAGAGGTGTTGATCTATCTTTTATAGTCCGTGTAGACTTATCTGTTTGTGAATTAAATTTCATGAATGATAAAGGATATTGTGCAAATTCGAGTGGGAGGCAATCTGTGGCAAGCTGATCCAGCTTTTGAAGTTCATTTTTTTACCTTCTGTCAGAAGTCCTTTTTTATGGTTTTCACCGGGGACATCTAAGTTTGACTTTGGTCCAAACTTCCTCAGCGAATTTTGTAAAGAGAACAATTATTTTGATAATTTGGAATGAAATAAGCAATTTCTTTCTGTCTCATCTATGTTAATTATTGACTTGGTAGTTTTTCTTCTGTCTCTACATTTACTTTTGCATCTGTTATATTCAGAAAATTACATAAATATTGAATTTTTCAGCAATCTTTTATTTATAAAAATCATCCTAAGCCCTTGTAACCAATACTTGTGGATTAGGAAACACTTTTTGAGGCTATAAACATAGGGTGATATTCGTGTCTATCTTGCTTTAGCCAAGTAAGATCTAAAAATGCTTGAGTAAGATCATTTCATATATTTCCCTCAAAACTATGGACTTAGTTGAGTCGGCTTGAGATGGCTCTCCATATGGTACTCCTATGGACTAAGTTGAGTGATCTGTTGAGAGTGACATCCTTGTGGGTGAGCACAGGGGGACGTGTCCCTAGTGGTTGAGCACTAGAGGATGTGAGAGATCCCTTTCTATATTGTCAGAGAGTTAGACTTTGGTAAAACCCTAATTCTATTGTGAAGGGTACAAGTCAGCCCCACCATGTGAAATATAATTAATATTGTGTAATTATTAATTATATTATTAAGTTGTATAGGTCGGCCCTATTGTGCCAATATACACATCATTTGATGTGATAGGTTTTGTATAAATAAGAGTGGATCCCCATTGTGGATCTCACTCTCACTTTTCATGTCATAAATTCAGAAGTTGAGGTCTGAAATTAGGGCACACTTTCCTAGGCGCCAACTTTCTCAGTTATAGCATCACCCTCTTGTGTGCTAGGGTTTGGTGGTAGAATGGTGGATCTTCTCTTGGAAGTATAACAAAGGATTGTTGGGTTTTTCCCTTGATTCAGAAGGGTTTTCCTTGGATAAACTCTTGCGTTATTGTGCATGGTTATTCCTCTTGTGATATTGGTTATGGTTGTAGCTTATGGTAAACATAAATTGAAATTAAGCTACATCTACATGAGCTAAAGCATTACAACTCAACACAAGTTAGTTCTAGTGACAGAGCATCCCTCACACTTTCGATATGTGGTGACAAACCAACAGGACAATGTCAGGGAAAGTGCCATCTGCCAAATTCTAGATAAGTTGTCCATATGTAAGGTCATAACCATAATCTACCAACACGTCCATGTCTACTAACCTCCAGAGCTCCTAGAAAAAACCACGCGGAGGGATAGGTTTGACTTAGGAGCAAGAGAGAACTGCGAACTCGAGGAAATAAAACCTAAACCTCTTGCGGCTAGGGTTTTCGCAAAGTGACTCCATCCCTCCACCATGAAGACATTAACATATATTCTTGAATTTCCCTATTGATTCCGTCAACAATGATCAAATCTTTGTATTTGATTTTTAAATTTATTAATACATTATTAATAAATTAATAAAGTAATTTAACAATCTTCAATTTTTGGTTTTGGATTTTGAAGGTTTCATTTTTTAAGGAAGTCATGTGTGGAGACCATAGGATAGCCACTCAAGTAACAATACACTAACAAACCCAAAAAGCAATCTTCATATTAAATAATTTTTCAATTAAATCTTTAATTTAAATTATTCTTCTTAAAAAATAATATAATTCTTAATTCTTAAAATCTTTATATTTTAACTTTTAGTTTATTAATAGATTATTAACAAACATGAGTTTATGTATAATAGATTGATTCATGTATTATTAATTCATGAATTAATGTATTATTAATTCATGTATAATAGATTATATATGAATTCTGATCAATTTGATCTTTGATATTTAATCTATACAACTTGAGTGGGCCTAATGGTTAAGAGCATGTGTTTTTTTTTATAGGTCATATACATCTATTCATTGAGGTCATTAAATTCATGTGAGTGGAATAAATACATGTGATGTGGTATATTGGATGTGAAGTGCATTGTTGCATTAGTATGCCTTTAACTCTTGTACACATATTTTTCTTGTTGTCCAATGTTGTACATATGCTTAACAAAATAATGATTTCTTCATAATAATTAAATTACTTTTATCACATAGATAACTAGGACATCTATTCATTGAGGTCATTAAATTCATGTGAGTGGAATAAATACATGTGATGTCATATATTGGATGCGAAGTGCAATGTTGTCACCTATTTGTTTTTGCTCAATCTTTGTTATCTCGACTCTCGTTTGATGCCTCATTTCTCTCCTAGCGGCCTCTGTATATACCCCAACACACAAACATTATCTTTATAACTCTCTATAACTAGCCATACTATATTTATAACTCTGTATAACTCGATGGTTATGTATACAATCAGAACCCATATCTACACTACATTTCCTTGTAGACCATCCATGAATGAGATTCCTTCTCCCTAACAATAATTTGGACCATTGCTTCAATCTCGGGTGCACCAATGAATGCAAAGATACAAGCATAGTGGATGCAAATTCAAAGCTTAACCACTCCAATGAAAATGACATATAAGTGTATACCATGTGAAGTGGATTACTCAACTTTTTTCATATGAGCGGAATTTTGGCCATTTTTAATTAAGTAATTACATTACAAGTGTTTTGATTGTAAATTCATGATCATAGTAATTATATGTTTTGGTTATCACAGACCACTCATTAATTTATTTCTTAATAGCAATATGTGGATGATTACTTGAATTTATATTTTGATTTTTAGACAAAGTCTTTGTAATATATTAACTTTATTGAATATGTGTAATTCAAACTTATACACAAATTCAAATCTATGCACCAAAAACTTTTAAACAGGAACATAATCAATGCATAACACTTATTTAAATTATATATATATATATATTTGTTACTATTATTATATATAATACAATATCATTTCCAATAATTATTTTGTTTTGATGATGATAACAGGTGGAGATACTAAATAATTATATTATAAAAAAATTATTATAATACTTCTTAAATTTTGATTTTGAAAAAACACACTTAAAACTCTAACACATATATTATTTATTATTTTAATTGTACAATTTAAATACCCTTGTCAATTGTCATATACATATACACCTTTTTAAATACCGTCAATGTCATATACATCTACACTTGCTTTTGTTTTTTATTTATACTTTGAACATCTAAAATTACAATTTCTTTTTTTTTATACAATCTATTTTTACACTATTATATAAAAAATTCATTTTACAATATTATATAAAAATTTCTTCCTTGAAAATATTCTTGTTAGCCTTCATAGCCTCCACTAAATAATAAGTATTTGATTGTACTTGATGTAACGTACATTTTCTAATTTTTAACACATAAACATTCACTTAAGGAATAAGTGCACAATTTTATAACATTAGAGTTGGTTAAACGTTTTACTTTTTGGTTTTTTAGGTCGGAATTATGCAATGTAAATCTTGACAAAATCTTTATTTTTTGTTATTTAAATTGTATTTTTCAATGCATAAATGGATTCAGTTTCTTGAAAAACTTTTAGGGCACTTCTATTATACAAACTTAACCACTCAAATCTACAAATCCAACCATTTCTCACCAGATTTACCCTTAAGATATTCCTATTATACAAACTTAGCCGCTCAAATCTACAAATCCAACCACTCCACCAAATTTCGAACAAATTCAAACAAAAACACTCACCCAAAAAAACCAAAAAATAAAACTTTTAAAAGCTTATAACATCATCAAACATTACAACACTTCAACATTCAACACTCTGAATCAATATTTAAGAAACACAATTTAACTATCTAATTTCAGTGATTGATTGCCCCCAACACTACGACACTAATTTCACAGTGATTGCAGACTCCAACACTATGACACGCAAAAGTGACCTGGGCAAGCCATTTATGTTGATTTCTATTGAATATAGGCGGCAGTTGACCTAATCCATGTACGGAAAATTGGTATATGATACACGTATTCAACTCCTGCAAAAGCGATCAATAAATTTCTTCAAATATATTTACTCCACCAAAACCCTGGAGTAATTGACGATGGCATCAAGGTCAAAAGAAAAAAACAACAATTCTGATATTTTTAGTAGTCTAAATGTTTTACTTTTTTGATGTTTTTTGGTAATTTTTTTTGTTTGATTTTATCAGAAATCTGGTGATGAATAATTGGATTTGCAAATTTGAGTAGCTAAGTTTATATAATTTGAGTGTTCCAAGTGTTTTTCATTTTTCAGCACGTTGAATCCATTTATACATTCAGAAATACTATTTAAACAACAAAAAATAACAATTTATCCAAACTTACTTAGCCAAATTCCACAAAAAAAAATTCAAAAAATAAAACATTTAACCAACACCCTTTCTTTAATGTTATCCGGCATAAGCAAAAGAATCCCTCTTAATTTTGTAAACTCTTTATACTTGGAAGATTCTAATTTCAAAATCCCTCTTAATTTCAAAACCCAACTCCATCTGCCCCCATCTATAAATGCATTCATTAAAACGATCCGGTCAACTAACAACAAACTGTTGGCTATCGACGACCGTACCAAAAACTGGTATCGTAACCAGATATCGCCTTAAATGTCGTGCATGACGTTCTGTATTGAACTGCATCATCGATAGCTTATAAAATGGTTGGTTTCCTTGAGGTTGAGGTAGCAGTTAATAAGTAAGCAAATGACAGGCGAAAGAGCCTATAATGTTGAATTCAATAGATTCAGGTTTTCTCAACATTCTACCGACGCCAAATCTTTTGGAAAAAAAATGTTTAGAGAACAGAAGTTTAGAAGACGCATGATATTTTTGAACTCCACGTAAAAATTGCATTTTTCAACGCAAATTGCAAGTGAAGTTTGGACAAAAACAACAAATATGCAGTTTTCTATGAGAAATAAATTATCTTAATATAAATATATTTTGATGATGATGATGATTAACATCCACTAAGAAGGAATTGATTTGTCCAAACTTAAGAGGGTAACTTACTTGCTATTCTTTACAATTTTGTTTTTGTGTTCCAAAAGCATTAAGAGAAGTTTTCCAAGATCACCATACTTTTGTTGAGTTAAGAGGTTAAGAAGGTTGGTAGTTTGACAAATATTTTAACAGAAGTTTTCCAAGATCACCATACTTTTGTTGAGTTAAGAGGTTAGGAAGGTTGGTAGTGTGAAAAATATTTTGAAAATGAGATCTAATATGGGTATAGGGTGGACAATCTGAGAGAAAGAGTTTTTCATCTTCAACCTTCTTAGTATCACAAAGGTGACACACTCTTTCATTCCATGGCGTTTTAGGAATTGACTAACAATACTTATTTTTTTCTTTATACTTGCAAAGCAAATAGATAATTTTGATCTTCTAGATTAGGGTTGATTACATCCTTATAATACTTTAATTTTCTTGTTTCCTCTAACTCTTTATCACACCACATTTTCTCCTTAAATTTTGATTTGAAGTTTTTTTTAACAGTATCTTTATTCTGCAAAATGGTGTCTTCCATGATTCCCCAATAGTTTAGCGAAGACCGGGCATCTTTATGCCATCCTCGCTTGAGTCGATGGTGGTTATGACTCGATTTTGAAGCAATTTTAGGAAGCCTCTTGTCTTCCATGTTGTTTAACTTGTTCTTATACATTAGGTATCTAGTCATAACCATGCTCTCAATGGGGGAGAGGYTTGTTTCTAAAAGGAGGATGGGATAGGGCATATTTCCTTTAATTTTGAGATTATAGGTTATAAAATTCTTTTGTATTTTCTCTATCTTTCTAGAGGATTCACGAGAGATACTACAKCCAAGACTTCACATCCATAAAGAATAACAGGTGTAACAAGAGTCTCAAAGAGGAGTTTTTTCTTATCCCAACTCCAAAGATCAGTTAATTTACAATTGTTTTCAAACCCATAATAAGCTTTCCATCCCCCAATAATCTTTTTCTCAATGCTATAATTCCAATTGAGCATGTGGTGCATATCAATTCCAAGATATTTATATGAAGTCACTTCCTCCAAGTTGTTGTTGTCATATACGAAGGTATCATAAGGGACCTTATTGGATTTAATAATCATGAACTTATTCTTATCAATATTAACAGTCATACCCATATTGGAGCAAAAATCCTTAAGGATTCTTAGTTGGTTTTCAAGATCATGGGGAATCATTGCCATAAGAACGATATCATAGGCATAAAGAAGAAGATTGATGACTATATCAGTGAGAGTAGGGTTGGCACAAACTGTTTTTTCCAAGCTGTTAGCACTGAGAGTTGCCCTTAGACTGCAAGAGGATAAGCCCAGTACTCATTAGAATGTTTAGTAGATGTTGGTTTTATGAGTGGAGGTCAAATGGAAAAAAAATAGTACAAGAATGATTTTAATCACAGAAACTAGACAAGCATTGCACTGGGAAGTGAGGGCCTCATTAACTTTGGTCAGTGATTTGAGTTTAAGTGTGAGCAGAAGGAAGACTTAGTGAGAGAGGTGAGAAATACTGATATGGGCATCCGACTTTCAGGCAGCTTGGGGAAGAAAAACTTAGGCTCAAGAGCACTTTTGAACTCAAGTTTCAGACACTGAAATATGTCACAACGGCATAATGATCAAACCAACATCACCATGAAACTACAACAACTCGACTGGATCCTCCATGCCTAGGCATTTCAGCGTAAGGGGAAATAAGATAACAAGGAAACTAGCTAAAACTGTTCACGACACTACTGTAATAAAACCTACAATACAATAGAATCATAACCCTCAACTGGATCCTCCATGCCCGAGTGTTTCAGCATAGTTTAAACAAAGAGATGAAAGAAACTGGCTACTATTAATGCGAAAGTATCAAATTTGACACATAACCAGAGAACAATTTTGGTATCAAAATATTACAAAATAGGGAGCTCTCCTCAACCAGTTGACGACCATAACAAAATCTTGAACTGATCTATTTATACTCAGATCAGTCCACAACTAACAAGAGTGTGATCTAGCCATTCCATTCAAATCCTTTCGTCTGTGCCTTCTTCTGTCAGACTCTGTGTGTATCCTCCTGTCAAACGCAAATTCAACTCCTCATGGGCCTGTAGGAAAACTCGTCCACGGTGGTACCTCGGGCTGACAGCTCTGTCTCCAAGGCCAGACCCTCCATGCCTTATATTTAAGGAGTGATTCGAGGTTTCAACCACCACTTATTTTTCATTAACCGATCCTTCATTGGGACCAGGATGAGGCTTAACGCCTAAGGGGCTGCCACGTGCTGCTCTCGGATTTGTCATCATATAAGCACGTGATTGTGGGGCCATCAAAGGTGGTTTGGATTTACACCACTTTTGAGCATGCAATTCACCACCAACTGCCACGTAGCTCTTTTTCTATACCATGGTTTCAATTACGGGACCGCTCAAGAATTTTATTGTTTAAGCATGTTGCGTTCCCTCAATGAAACATGATCGTTGATCTGGTCGCAATCTGTGATCTGGTCGCACCTTCTAGATTTAACGCCACTGCTAAAGTTTATTTTCCTGCAAAATTTAGGATCATTCTAACCACACTTGGAGATGGTGCTACTTTTGGCACTGAATGAGAACACTTCCCGGAGGATGACCTGATGTGGTGGCCTGACGTCACTATGTTGACGTGTCATGAAAAGAGAGATGACACATTTTTGTGCCAACTAGATGCCAGGTGTCATGACTTATGAGAGCCCCACATGTCTGAACTTATGACTACCACGTACTTTGGCACTTAAGAGCTCGGGGGTGGTCTACATGTAGAGATGGATCTCCAAAGTGAATGACGACATTCGATCTGAGGAGGACACACGACAGGGATCTGTTAACTCCAAGAAAAAACATTCCAGATGAAACCGAGAGTGGAGATTCTTGTGAAAGCAAGAGATTTGGAC
>SNQJ01S0250064.1:0-12892 GCA_010110895.2 Picea sitchensis
CCTCGATGGGGAGCTCTTTCTATTCAGGGTGGCTAATCCCAAGGGAGACGTCCCTAGTAATCTGGGGTTCTGAAAGAAAAGACCAAGGGTTTAAAGGCTCAAAGGTTGAGGTAAGCTTTCCCTTCACAGATTACTGCCAAAAGAATAGTCAAAGATGAAGGTAATTCCACTGAAAAAGGCACCTGTTTGCGAGACAAGGCAAATAAAACTAAAATGTGCATACAGTGGTTAGTACTTCAAGATATTAATGACTATCTTTAATATATATGAGCAAATAATAAATGTAATTATTGACGAAGTCAATGATTGCAAATTAAAGCTAAGACTTATGTTATTACTTCCTCAATAAAAACAAAAAGATATTGGCATTCAATGTATAAAATCAGATCCTTGTATTATCACAATGCAATAAATGTGCTCATACAAATATTGTTGCTGCGTCACTATGCAGATTGAGGGTGACGTCAGCCCTACTTCTAAGTTATTTTTGAAAGGGTAAAGAAATGAACGTTTTGCACATTAAGCCAATGAAAATAATCTATACTTCAATGCCAAATGCTATATGACAAAATCACAACGTCTTATACCAAACAAGAGATCCAAATAAATGTGACGTCACTAGCTAGTTAGGGTTAAGTTAGCTAGACAAAGAGGTGAACGTTTTACTAATTGAGCCAATGAAATTGCTTAACACCTCTATGGCTATCAATGGATGACCTAGCCGCAAGTTTTAGACCAAGCAAAAGTTTAAATAAGGCAAGACGTCATCATCAATTAGGGTTAGTAAAGTCGCTAGGGTTAGTTAGGGAATAAAACTAAAATGTGCATACAAAGTGGTTAGTACTCAAGATATTAATGACTATCTCTAATATATATAAATAATAAATGTAATTATTGGAAAAGTCAATGATTGTAAATTAAAGCAGACTTATAATGTTACTTCCTCAATAAAAACAAAAAGATATTGGCATTCAATGTATAAATCAGATCCCATTATCACAATGCAATAAATGTGGTCATACACCAATATTGTTGCTACACCACTATTGCGCATTGAGGGTGACGTCAGTGCTATTTCTAAGTTATTTTTGAAAGGGTAAAGAAATGAACGCTGGCACATTAAGCCAATGAAAATAATCTATACTTCAATGCCAAATGCTATATGACAAAATCACAAGGTCTTATACCAAACAAGAGATCCAAATAAATGTGACGTCACTAGCTAGTTAGTGGGTTGTAAGGGCTAGACAAAGAGGTGAACGCTTTTAATTAATTGAGCCAATGAAATTGCTTAACACCCTATATGCTATCAATGGATGACCTAGTCACAACTTTTACACCAAACAAAAGTTCAAAAAGGCCAAGACATCATCACCAAAACTAGGGTTAGTAAACATTAGGGTTAATTAGGGTTTCAAAAAAAAAGAGAGTTTGAAAGATTTGTTTAAGCAATAAAAACTCAACGCTCTAGGATTAGACTAGTGTCTGGGTTATTGGAGTCAAATGGAGAAAGGTTATTGGCTTGGAGAGACTTAAACTTGAGGACAAGAGAGTTAGGGTTTTGATGGTGCTGCAATGGCAGGCCACCAAATCAAAACCCTATATGAGTGAGGCTCATTCCCATGGCAGCTAAAGCTAGTCTCATGCCTCCTTCCTCTTCCTTAAGACTCTCTCATAAAACTACTAGCTATAAACACAAATCTGGTCAGTGCGTTGTTTGGGACAAGGTCTTTCAAAACCCTAGAGACAAACCCTAGTAAAATAAATGTGGGCCTGTGGACGCCTCTTCCCCCTTCAATTCTATGTTTCAAGCTAACTCAAGAAAAAGATGAACTAGTGTAGCAAATGCATAGGTTGTGTTCTTCTTAATCAATGTATAAACAAGTCTTTACCAAAGGGCTGCTGAAGCAACAACCTACTTGTGTAGTTTTGTTCCTAGGTTTCAAATGATTAAAAATAATAACAATAACCATAAAAGTAAGGCAATCTTACCCCGGCCAACCATTCAATAAAGAAGTTTCGCAGTATGCAAAAATATAATTTACAAATCCATGAAGAGCCAAATCAAACCCTAGTTTTGTAAGACCTTCCAATGATAAAACACATGCATATGCCAAAGATAACTCTCCAATAGTGCTTCAACTCCAAGAGCCAATAATAACCAAGACAAGAGCTAAAAAGTATCTCCTCACAAGAGAGTGAGTTGTGTTATGCTGCTCGAGGCTCAACCATTCCTCAATATATATCATCATCCAAATGACCTCTTTAATTACAAAATAGGTCATTAAAAACAATCGACAAGGTCAATTGACATTATTTCATTATTTGTCACATTAAATGCTAAAATGTCAAAATGAGCTAAAAAAAGAGAGACGCCAGCTCCCTCCTGAGGGAGACGGTCCTTTGGGCATGATCAACATCCAAGGAACAAAACGCTATTCCTCCGGGCTCCTGCAACCCGCTACACGTGCCAAACAAGCCTCCAACATTAATCGCCATCCGCCTGTAAAAGTCCAACTCCTCGGGTCTCCGGTATGCCCCATCCATTGCTGCCATCATCCCATCCTGGCAGGGTGATCCCCCCTGGGTCAATCTCCGCCAAAGTGTCCTTGTGAGGGCATCCTTCTGTCTTCCTCATGCGGGTACTATCATGACGTCCTGCCTCCGCCATCCCGCAACAACCATCCGATGGGCTCTTCACTCCCATGGAGGTCCTGAGCTAATTCATTGTTATCCCCTATATCTAGGGATAACTAGAGATCGTCTCGAGGCCCACATGGTCCCAGACATGGAGTACCGAGGCGTGGAGTGGACTTAAGTACGGCCCCGAGGCTCATTCTTCTCTTCTCACCACTTTGTCCCGTCACAGAGTGTTCTCCATCACCACCTACCGCTCAGACCTGAGAGGGCTCCTCGCTCCATGAGGTAATTGAACCGAGGTATCATGGTATGTAATCACATTTGATCAAGTATAACCTTCTTATATATGCATTTAGATTCCTTTCATTTCTGATGACCTGATCTTACACTAACCACTCAATTCATTGTTAGCATCGATGGGGCAACTTAGCAAGCTTGTATTCATGGGTTTTGGTGGCTAACCAAGACCCATGAGTACTGGCTTGCTAAGTTGCCCCACCATCTTATCACCTTTTCATCTTATACCCCGGGCCATCCATCCCATCTCCCTAGTCCTATTGGGGATGACCTGTGGTACATCTTGTCTCAGGTGGGAAGAAGGCTAAAGGCCCAAAGGGTAAAAATACCGGTAAAAGATAAAAGTTTTCATAGGAAAAGAAAACCTAGATGCTTCGCCACCAGGGATCCCCGAGAAGGCAATAAAAGCCTCTCGAGCAAGAAACTAAGGACCCTAAGAAAAATGATTAAATAAATAAATACAAGACATAACCAAGAGGGTGGGAGGTCTCATCACGAACCGCCCCATTATGTTCATAGGTATTTAGCAAGATGATATCAAGCCATCATCCTGTCACCAAACCAGGGTGTGGACCTTGGTTGCATGGCCAAAGGAAAGGGGGTCCCATCATGATTCTTTCCTTATCAGCTAAGATACTAGTATAATCGCCACAAGCCTCGCCACCAAGCCATAAGTGCTGTCCTCTACCGAAAGCTTGTAGTAAAAGCAATAAAGAAAGATAAGGTACAAAGGGTTTGGAAAAATGCATCCATGAAGGGTAAAACTCACCTCCTACAGTGCACCCAATGCACAAATACCTCAACCCTTGGTCTTGCTATGACCGGACATCCCTAAAACCATAACACCACATTACACATGGTTTGAATGATCCTTTGAGGAAACTTTCCATTTCCCCTGGTAAGTGGGTATTAGCCCAATAGTGGTCCCGTTGGTTTCCTTAGTTTCAGAGTAGTAGATTTTGTGTAATGTTCTGGAGCTCTTAGATGATTTGTTAGGGGATTTAAGTGCATATGTTTGATAACTTTAATGATGAAATATGATTTACATTGCTATGATGTTCAGATCGATGAGCCCATGCAGACCACATGCCCTACGGGACAAGTACCCGTGAGGATTCAAGGCACATGGGGAGATGATTAGCTCTGGACCTCCATGGGTCAAGAGCCCATCGGGATGGTTTCTGTCGGGATGGCGAGGCGGGGTGGACATGTTTCAGGACGCAGCCCTGCAGAGAGAAGAAGAAGGACGCCTCATCAGGACGTTCTGGCAGAAACCATAGCCCATGGGGATCTCTGGCAGATGGGACGCATGGTCTTGCGGGATCGTGACGCCACCCAGGCGCCTCTCTGGACGCATTTGAGCAATGGTAGCGCAAGGTTAGGCTTATTTGGCACGCGGTGACAGGTTGCAGCCCCGTGAGGGGCAACGCCTTGCTCATTGGATGATGATTATGCCCCAACAGGCCAACGCCTCCCTTTAGGGGCCTGACGCCTCAATTATTAGCTCATTTTTGACATTTTAGGCAATGTGTAATGTGACAAATAATTGAATAATGTTGTCACCATGCCTACTATTTTCCATGGCCTATTTCCATAATTAAAGGTCATGATGATCATATAAAAAGAGGACGTTGCCTCCCATTTTTATCATAACACAACTTGCTCTCTTGGAGAGACATTCTTTTAGCTCTTGTCTTGGATTTTTGTCTCTTGGGGTGTAGCGCAACTTCTTGGAGGTTTTTTTTCTTGGTGAAGTGGTGCTTTTTTTTCTATTGGAAGGTTTACAACTGTGGTTTGATTTTCATGTTTTCAGGAATTTGTAAGTGTTTTCTCATCAAACTTTGAAATGAATGGTTGTTGATTAAACACTGCATGCATAGTTACATTGTTTTAATTTTGCTTAATCTTTAAAACCCCAGGGAGCCAACACACAAGTAGGTTGTGGCTTCCATGTCCCATGGTAAAGCTTTTCATAGCCATTGATCGAGTAGTTTTAGCCCAGCCATAGCTACACTAGTCTTTCTCCTTTCGAAAGGTTTTAAAACACAAATTGAAGAAAGAAGGCCCTAGACTATTTTAGCTTTACACCTAGCCTTATTTCTAGGGTTTTGAAAACCCTTGTATCTAAGCAACACTTTCTTTTCATAGATTTGTGTTTATAAGCCAGCTCGCTTTGCCAAAGGAGTCTTAAGAAAAAGAAGAGGAAGCATTAGGCCTAGCCTTAGCTACACCTAAGCCTTCTTCTTAGGGTTTTGGCTCGCGGTCTTGCCATAACAACACCATCAATCCCTAACCCCTTGTTCTTAAGTTTGAGTCTCCAAGCCTTTAGTTTCAATTCAATTTGACCCCATTAACCCAAGGCACTGGGCCTAGAATTATAACTTTGAGCTTGTTTGTGATTAAACACTCTTTCAAACTCTTTGGCAAAACAGCTAACTAGCCTAGCTGCCTAGACTAACCCTAGTTTGTCGAAGGACATTTTGCCCTAATTAAATCTTTTGCTTGGACTAAAAAGTGCGGCCAAGTCATCTCTTCATAGCCATAGAGGTTTTATGTATTTTCATTGGTTGATTTAGTCAAAACGCCTACCTCTCAAGCAATAACCCTAACCCTACAAATGTAAATAGTATAGGTGATGTCACACTTATTTTGATCTTTTTTTTGGCTTAAAACGTTGTGATACTATCACCCCTTTGATAGACTTTGAGTTATTAATCGTGCATTTGCAAGCTTATTTGAGAAAACGCTCCACTCATTATCTTTCATTTTTGACTTGTTAATAGGGCTGACGTCACCCTCATTTCTCGTGACAAAGGACGCAAAAATAATATTGATGTATGAGCATACTAACCCATTTATGATATAACAAGGATTGATTGTGTACATTGAATGCCTTTGCCATTTTGCATTTATTGAAGAAGATCTATAAGCCTTGTTCTTTATTAGTAATCATTGACTTCATCAAATGCAATTATTGATGAAATCAATAATTACAATTATCATTACTCATATATATTTAAAGATAGACATTAAATTGTGAAGTACTAACAACTGCAACACATTTTAGTTTTATTTGTCTTGTCTCACAAAAAGGTGCCATTTTATCCGGGGACATCTTCTTCCTTTCACTATCTCCTTCGCGTAATCAAAAGGGAACCCTTACTTGATCCTTTAAACCTTAGCCCCTTCAGATTACATAGGGACGCCTCCCTGGACTAGCTATCCTAAATAGAAAAGAGCTCCCATCGAGGTGACAATGGGTGGAAGTTCCCTGCTACGCAAGCTCTGAAGCCTTGACTCAAGCTAACCTAAACCCTTCCTACAACCGTATGATAACACTAATCATCTCCCCATGTGTACCCTGGCCTGGAAAATTGGCCCACGTATGGTCCTCAAGACATCAAAGACTACTTCCATGGGCTCATCATCATTCTGTAGAGATCATAGTAATGTAAATCATATTTCATTATTAAAGTTATCAAATATATGCATTGAAACTCCTAACATATCATCTAAGAGCTCAAAGACATTAAGGCACATCTACTATACAAAGCTAAGGAACCTAATGTAATAATCTATTGGGCCAATACCCACAAGATGGAAAGTTTCTCAAGATCATTCAAGCCATGTATAATGAGGTGATATGGTTTTAGGGATGTCTAGTCATAGTAAGACCATGTGTGTCATTCTGGTGCCTCTTTGGTAGGAGGCGAAATAACTGCTTTCATGGATGCATTTTTTCCAAGCCCCTTTATTGCCTCATTTTTCTTTATTGCTTTTCTTCTTTTTACTTCAAGGTCCTGAATGGCGAGGACACACCTTCTGGTTTGGTATGAATGACATATACCTTAATCGGTATCTTCAAGTAGTAAATGATAAGGTCGACTCGCGATGAGACCCCCTTTTCTTTGGCTATGCAACCAAAGGTCATTACCGGGATTTGCGACCCGGGATTGTGGCAATGTCATACCGCTTAAATACCTATGAACATAATGGCCTATTTCGCGGATGAGACCTCCCATCCCTTTGGTTAGGTCTTTTTTTATTATTTTTATTTTTCTTGTGGTCCCTTTTAGTTTTATCGAGAGGCTCCTTTTATCGGGCTTCTGGGATCCCCGCATGTAAGCATCTCTAGGGTTTTATTTCCTATGGATTTATCCTTTTATCACCGCCAGCTGCTTTTATCCCCTGGGCCTTTAGCCCCTTCTTCCCACAAGACAAGATGTAACCCTTAAAGGTCATCCTAATGGCCAGACTAGGGGAATGGGATGGATGAGCGGTGTATAAGATGAAAATATGATAAGATGGTGGGAGCGGACGATGGCTCTGCAAATCCCCTTTGGTGGCTAACCAAGACCCATGAAATGTCAGCTTGCTAAGTTACCCAATCAATCACCCCAACAATGGTCAAGTGGGTTAGTGTAAGATCCAAGCAGTCATCAGAAATGAAAGAAACCTAATGCATATATAAGAAGGTTATAACAATCAAATATGACACATACCATGATACCTCGGACCAATTACCTCATGGAGCAATAGTCCTCTCCGATGCAAGCCCAGGCCGGTGGTGATGGAAGCTGCTACTGCTGACAGGACAAGTCTGGTGGAGAAGAAGAAAGATGGGCCCTCAAGGGCCATGCTCAAGTCAACCCTGCTCTCGGTACTCCATGTCTAGGACCATGTGGGCCTCGAGACATGATCTCCTAGTTATCCCTAGATATCGGGGATAACATGTCCTTTTGGGACAAATTTGTCACCTCACCTGTATCAGATACATACAATGATTGTGAGATATCATCATAGCAATTTCAATAAGAAATCTTTAAATCTGTTTCCCATAGATATCAAGTTCCACTTATTAATTTCAAATCTGTTCCATATAGGAAATCAAATTTCAGAAGGATGAGATTCCTTCTCATATTATTTTAGCTCTTGCAACAACATGCATCGACCTTCCTTATGGACTTACACCATTGCCATATCCAAGACCATTCTTCTTGCAATTTTCTTCAACTTTCACTTAGCCAAATAGATTGTTAATATCTCATGCACATTATATCTTCATTACACATTTACAATGGCTCACAAAGTGATCCTCAGAATTGTACATACTAACAATTAAATCATTCTTGTCTATTAATCATATTAAATGGAATGAAATTATCGTTCCTCACACATGCATTATTTAACATACCAAGCTTTTCATAATGCAATCAAACATTACAAATAAATAAACCAATGTGCTAATACCCATGGCCACATCTACACAATGTATCCTTGCATTGATTCTGGAATACCGCATATCTATGTCATGCATTCCATTGTCCTCGGGAGATTATGAGATTGCACATAGCAATCAAACCCATAACAAAGCTAGATAGACTACGTCAGAATTTTATTCCCATGGCTCTTTTAAGATTATCATTTCAAGGAAGATAACATTTGTAGTCTTCATTCCCAGAATTAGCCTTCTATTAAATCTTAAAATTTTGATCACCATATTATTGTACATGTGTTCAAGGAGGTATGTAACTAACATGATTATCTGATCCTTGCACCCGCGATATACAGAGCTCACGTTCCTTCACTTATTTAGACAATCAACTTAGTGTAGTAGTCTTTGACAGCATAGAGGCTCTCTATTTCTTTTGAGATGGGTTTACTACTTCCGAACATTCTATGTTGAATTAGAAATGAGTTTACTTCTTCCAGATACTTGTGGGAGCTCTTTGGGAAAGTCAGGAGGGAGCACTGTATCTCCTTGAGGCAATGCTCATGCTTGTATTGTCATTTTGAATTTGAACTGTTAGTTCCTTTTTTCAGTTGTGTGCAGAATACAACTTCTTATTATTTTGGAGAGTATTGAACTGAGTTTAAATTGGTGGCGAAAAAAATATATTATCCAATTTCATTGCAAAATCTACAATGTATGTTTCCTTTTGGCAGGTGAAGGAACTGTCGAGTGTGAAAGAAGAAGTTTATAGTGCTTTGGATTCTTTCATTGCCTGGGATTTGGAATTTCCTCTTATTGCAGTGAAAAAAGCTCTGAAGACTCTTCAGGCTGAAAAGGAATGGAAACGGATTATCCAGGTATTCAATGTATAGTTGGTTTAGTTACTTGTTTTTTTCAGGACATTTTTTGTAGCAGTTTAATAACTGAATAGTCTATTTTATGGAAAAGGCATGAGCATTCTTTAAATGAAATGTGAAAGGCTCCATCAGCAGAGGGTATGGCTAGCAAAAGTACCATTGTAACATCTCACTTAAAATATTATATAGGTCTTGGAGTCTTCAGTGAAATCTTTATTTATTCTTTCAAGAGCGGCCTGTTTTGGGTTGTTCCATGTTGAGTACTTTGATGTACAATTCAGAGGTAATTCAATGATAAAAAAATCATTGAGCTGCGTTCATGGGGCTGTGTCCATTGAAGTGATATACTGTTCAGTCATCAACACTATGTGGAAAAAATCCCGGGATCTTCCTTAAAAGACCCATTGAAGGATTCAGATGTAAATAAAACCAGAGCAAGGGAATAGAATTCAGGTAGTAACTAACCAAAGGTGGTAAGAGTCATGGTTATGTGGGGTTAGTGTGGCAGGGAGGGGGAATAGTTGTGTGAGACGAATGAGACAAGAAGGGGTGAAGACCAAATAGGCTTGTGCTATATGTGAGTCATAGGAGACATGAAGATCGAGGACACTTCGTAATAAACACCATGTAATTTACTACAGCACCTCCTTATCGAGGTAAAAGGGTCAAAGTGATCAGTTTATGAAAACAAGATAGACCAATATAAAGAAACAGGTGATAAGATTCAACAAAGAACGATGCATATGAAGTAAACATGCTTCTTTAGTTCAGTTAATCTTCTGGCAAGGCCATAATCTAGTGTCTGTATGGCCTAGCTCAAAACGCCACAACTTGCAAGTTATCCTGTGCTAAGTTAGTGTATACAGTACCTGTATGGGCATTAAAATCCGCTAGCAAAAATTGCATCATCTTTTTGGAAAATGTTGAAGATTCAACATAAAAATTGACGCTATCTACATCTAATGTAAATTGACTAAATGACTATGAACATGATGACTTCAGGATACTCCATGATTCATAGTGACAGAAAACTGCAGTGTTCATAGGATGTGTTACTGCCTGAAAATGCACATCTTATTCTACATGTCCATGGGCTTTCTTCTCTCACCAGCACAATAGAAGTACTTTGGAGTTCAGTGGCCATTATAGGTTGTGGGTAGAGACTTGGAGGCCATGCACCTTGTTCTGTCTAGCTCCAGCACCATTCACAATTCGGAGGAGTAGGGTTGGCTTGATGGACGATTTCTTGGAGATATATCTCACCACGAGGTCCATTTGGGCATACTTAACACACATTTGAGGCATGGTTACATGGCTTGCATTTCCTGTTGTTGCATCATTGATGGAGAGCCTTGTTCATAGGGCCCGGGACTGTATGGATGGAGGATGTGAACAAGAAGCAAGCCCTAGAAGATGAGCACCTTACCTTAGGAGGTGTCCAAGGTATGGTTTCTGGTGAAGTTAGGTCAAAGACATCATAAAGGAGAAATGCCCTCTTCAAGGAAGTGACTATGGCATGTTGAAGTCAAGAAGGGGTGTGTTACCCAGTATGATGCATGGGCATTTTGCTATAAGTGGCCAGATATTTGCAAGGATTCAAATTGTTTATTGGCATGATCCAGGGACATTTTATGGAAGCACACACCTTTCCTGCCATTACCGTTATAGTTGCCCGAGGAATCTTACGTTTTCCAATGGAACTAACTACTGCTCAAGGGTGTGTGCTGTGATGCCTTTGAGAAAGGTGTCATGTGCAAAGAGATCAGTTCATGTTCCTGTTGATGTTTTGATAGCATATTTCAGTGTATTCAATAGTGTGATTATGACATGGTGGTATATTGGTTAGGAGAGTATACTTCACATTACCCCCTTTTTATTATTTGAGTATCATCATCACCTTTATATGCTCCAGACTTCATATGGTGTTTTGCTACATTACATGGTGGTATTGGGTTCATATATGAGCCTCTTAGTAGACATGACATGTATTTGCACTTTATTCACTTAATTATCATGTCTATTAAGGTTGTTTTGAGGTTTAATTATTCATGCACAGATGTTGAGGATGATTGAGATAATTTTACTATTGATTGTATGTTATGAGGGTACATGGGGCCTCCTACATTAGCGCCCTAACATATGTGGTGACTTTTTCACTAGGAGATGATGTTATACGGTGTTGTTGTGAGATAAGATGGAGCGCACTGCTTTTGGCACACATGTGGAGGCAGATTTATCATATTTTATTATTATTTTTGGCATGAGGGGCAGGCCATACCTTCTTATGGACATATAGTAGCATGGATCACACACTTATGGACACTTGTACACTCCTTCGTTGACTTTTTTGACCATTGGCTAGCTATTGTCACATTTTTCATTGGGACTTTGACTTGGAAAATGTGCTAGAGGCTATTTTTAGCTAGTCAACTAGCTGTTATAACACATGTGGAGCAGCAAATTACACTTGGCATCTGTACTCTCTTAATTGGATGGATCAATTTGGTTTATGGATGCTTGTCATGCATGGATTCTTCTCTTTCTAGCTCACACGTGCCACCTCTTTTCCCTTGAGATTAACTACCTTTAGAGACACACTTTCTTGAGTGTGATGATGCTGCTTTGATGAGATCTCTTTTCTCATCCCGTTAGATTCATACCTTCTTTTCTACTTGATCCATTAGATACACATGATTTCTTTTGACATCTCTACAGTGGTATACCAACTCTTGTGCCCTTCACTTTATATGTGCTTTACCGATGGTACTCCATGATGACTTTACTTTAGTTCATGTGCTATGATTTCATTCATTGGTTACTTGCTTAGAAGTGGTGTGATGGTTTCTAACCTTGTTGTGAAAGTGATGCACATTGGTATTGTTGACCGCCCATTTAGCACCAGTGGTCAACTCATGTGCCATGAAGAGATGCATCGTCAGATGCTCATGTTGTCGAAGACTTTGGTTCTACATGGCATGTTTGGCCCCATCACTTATTTTTGTAATTGGAATTTCCGCACCCCTGCGTGGGTTAATAATGTAATAGGTCTGCATGAGTCATGTCTAGGTCAGTTACCTTGGGATCGGTTCACTGGGAGAGTTCCTTTCACCGAGGGTTTTTTTATCCTCAGGTTATCAATTGGGCTTTTCAGCCTGTTGACCGCCCATTTAGCACCGGTGGTCAACTCATGTGCCATGAAGAGATGCATCAGCAGATGCCATGTTGTCGAAGACTTTTGGTTCTACATGGTTGTGTTTGGCCCAACACTTATTTTTGTAATTGGAATTTCCGCACCTTTGCGTGGGTTAATAATGTAACAGGTCTGCATGAGTCATCTCTAGGTCATTTACCTTGGCATCAGTTCACTGGGAGAGTTCCTTTCACTGAGGGTTTTTTATCCTCAGGTTATCATTGGGCCTTCCAGCCTTAATGATTTCCCTTGAGTTTTTTCCTCGCACTTTACACATGTCCTCCAAAGTGGTGAACGACGTTCTAGTGGGCTTATGTTTTGGTAACTATATAGGGAATTCATTGTAAATGACCATGCAAGACATCATAGAAAGTTTCGCGGAATTCCGTCGAGTCTAGGTTAAATTTTTTTTAATTAATTAATTTTTAATTAAATTTCCCTAAGTTTGGAGATTTAATTATTTAATTATTTTTGAGCAATAATTGTAAAAACTGGATCCTTGGACTTTTGATAGGGGTATTTGTGCTCAAAAGAAATGGAATAGCACCTCCTACATCCTTGGACCAAGTTTAAGCTCAGTTGGACAACTTTAGCCATGGGTTAGTCCACCTAGAGTGTCAGTCAGTCTATAATAGCAATTTTAATTGCTAAAGTCTAAACATGGCATGATGTCAA
>SNQJ01S0250066.1:0-12892 GCA_010110895.2 Picea sitchensis
ACTAGGTTCTATCAACTTTCTTTGCAATAATTCTTTGATCTCATTCTGGCAGTACTCTGCTTCTGTTGGAGACATATGATTTGCAGAGGCTTTTTGTGGCTTCGCTGCATAACCTTCTTTGTAGGGAAAACTTACAAAGTATTGCTCTTTGGTCCAAAAGGCGTCAGGATAATCATAAGTACATTCTTTTTTTATTTTATCCTTAATATCTTTGATTATCTCAAGACTATGTTTTTCAACATTGTTGACAATCTTTTGTATTCGAACCAGTTTTTCTGCAGACTTTTCAACTTGTGGGAGAGGTTTAGTGCTACCAATACTGGTGTCATAGGATGACTTACTTGGAATTGTTATTGTTTTACCTAAAACAATGATCTGTACAAAATTGCTATCTATAGTGAAACGTAAGCATCTATTTACAAAATCTTGACCCAAAAGAATATCTGCACCTGTGTCCAAGCAATAGAGATTTATTGGTACCTTGACTCCTTTAACTATAATGAGAAAATTTGGGGCAAAAGACTGTATTTTTATCTCAGTCTTGTTTACTGCTCTAAAAACAATATTTATGGGCTGCCAATAGTACGAGGGAATTGCACCATGCTTTGCACAAGAATTCATTGCTCCAGTGTCTAACTGATCATCAAGAGTATATGACATATATCCTGATACTTTAATGTCTATGGAGATGACCAGTCTATCTTCGGATCCATTTATCTGTTTAAATGTACTGGCCTCTGCAGATTGGTCAAGAGTGTCATTATATGAATCAAACATTTCTCTTTCTCTTTGTGCATCCTTTTGTGTTCTGAGAAAGTTTAATTCTTCTTTTTCTAATTTCAAAGCTTTCCATATTTCTTTAATTAATGCTTTTCCTTTGATTGATTCTTCTAGATCTTAGATTGTCTTTTCTAGTGAATCATATGTATATTCTTCCACTTCTTCTATCTCTTCTAGATGTTTTTTTGTTTGTTTGAAATCAAAGATTTTCCTATAGCTTGTATGTTTTGAGCATGTAGGATGAGATCTATTAAAAACTGAATCTGTAGGAGTATAATGTTGTATATTCACCACGCTTGACTGCTGGTGTTGTGCAAGTTGAGAGTTAATGGAGGAGAGTTGAGCATTCAACCTTTTAGAAAACTGAATTTGACTGGGGGTTAGTTGAGACAGTTTAGTTTGGATTACCGATTGACGATGTCTCAGCGAGACAATATCATCTTCAGGGGAAAACATTTTGATATCCAAAAAATTTAATGATTTTGAAACTATAGAGATTTCAGAATTGTGAGAGTCGTAATTGAAATCGTGGGGAGAATCCGAATCATCTTCAGTTAGTGATAAATATTCACCATCTGAACGGTTAGAAACAAGTTCCCATTCTGCCGGATCATATCCTGTTTGGAATAAGTACATTATCTTGTGTTGGAACCTTGATTTCTTCCGCAGAGGACACTGTGAAGTCCAGTGGCCAAGCTTTTTGCAGATAAAACATGATGTTTTTGCAGCTTGTGTAGGGCTATGTCGGCGTTTGAAAAAGACTTTCTTTGGTCCTGGTTTATGGTTGCTAAATTTCTTAGGAAACCTTTTCTTAAAAGGCTTATTTTTTGATTTGCATTTGAAACAACCACAATCTATTTTACATGATTCTTTCTTCCCTTTTTTTGGTTTGCAACCAAAGTGATATGTTTCTGTGAACACATCGCAGATGCTGGAGTCAAACCCTAATTGTTTCTTAACTGATTTATTTGTTTGTCTTCTTAGACATTCTTTCTGTAGGGTTGTGACTATATGTTCATGTAGACTTGCTAGAGAGAGTTCTTCTAAATCAATATTCAGTGTTTCGAGACGTTCTCTAACAAGATCTGGAATCTTTCCAGGCATAGCGGTAATATATTTTCTTAAGTAGGCTACATTTTCTGGATCTGAAGCTCTATACAAAAGGTCTTGCATAGTGCACAAGAATTCAGGCAACTGGTTTATATGACACAATTTTTGACTCATAAACATATTTGCATAATGTGTAGAGTCTATATGTTGGCTGCCATAGAATTCATGTACAACAACTTTGATAAGCTCATCAATAGGATGATCATGATTCATTATTCTGAGCTTATCTGATTCATTGACTCTATCCCACCAGAGTCCTAAGTTTCCTGTGAAACCCCAAGTTAGCCTTAAAGCTAATTCGTTCAATGCAACACGATTTTTGAAAATCATCTTTTGTGTTTTTGCCCAAGCTTGCCATTTATGAAATATTATCATCATTTCATTTCTGGATCTACAATTGAGATTAGTCACAGGTGATGGGTCTATATTTTCTCTACTGAAACTATCATGTTCGTGGGAATTAGTTGTGTCGAATGGAACCTTTTTGCTTGAGCCATATTTGGCATTGCACCACTTTCCCATGCAGTTTGGAAGGGATTTCTTCCTGCATCATCATCTGAAGATCTAGGTGCATTTGAACTTTCAGCCTCATCAATTCCTTTGATGAAAGGTACTGGAGAAGATGAGATACTGTTATGAGATTTTATATCCTCTTGTAATTTGGAGGCCTGAGATTTTACTAGATTGATTTTTTCTATGGCTAGTAAAACTACCTCCGCAATTCTAGCAAGATTGGGATTTGCTAGCTCCTTAGCCAACTGTTTTAATGTCAGCTGCTTGGAATGATCGGAAGAGGAACCAAACCATTTGAATGAGGTTTGATCTTCAATCTTAGCAAAACTTATTGGAGAAGTTGGTCTTTTCTCCATTTCGAAAGAATCTTTTAATTCTTGGATTGCTGTTTGAATAATCTCAAGTTTTTCCAAGATCTGTCCAAGCTGATTTCTAAAGATCTCTTGATTATGCTCAATGGCATCGATTTCTGAATGCAGGCCATTGACATGTGTTTTTGTTTGTAAGACATCTTGTGTAATATCATCAAGATTTTGAGCTAAGCAAACAGACTGATAATTTGAATAATTTTGCAGTCTGACTAAATCTGGAGATTTTTCTGCATCTGTTCTCTTGTATTGGACAAAGTCCAAATCTACTACTAAAGTATTGTTTTTGAAAGAGGGAGTGAAATTCCCTGGTCCTAAACTTCTTTGGGAAAGTGTAGCATTTTTTTCTTTATCACCCCTTGGCAAAGTGTAGTTCATCATATTGATTCGAGGGGCTAAGATATCCATGCATTCTGAACAATTCGAATGCTATCCTACATGTTCAGTCTTTGACTAGAATGGTCTAAAGGACTTTGATGCAAATGGAGAATTTGTAGGTGACGAAGGTTTTATAGAAGGAGATTGGGTAGGAATACAAGCTTTACAAAATTTACACTTCTTTGAACCTTTCTGATGATATAACGGATGATTATCTAGTTCAGATTTATCAGAAAATGGTTTATATACAGGAGCATTAGAAAAGGAAGTAGAAGAACTGGTTGAGAGGGAGGACGTTTGTTTTTCTAAATCAGGGATATGACTGCTTTGAGATCTTCCTATTCTCAAAACTTGATTTTCGAACATATTTTTCTGGACTATCAGTTGTTGTGCTTCAGAAGGCTGATACTTTGATTGTATTCACTGATAATCGACTTTCCATTTTTCGGGTACTGAGAGCTTGACAAAACCAAGTGTGAGTGGAGTTACGTTACCTGGACCAACCACCACGCTTTCGATAGAGGCGCGTTGGAGTAATTTGGGATTCAAGGCTGGCACAGTAGTAGTAACAAATCTGAGACATGTTGTAGTATGGAGTTGGGCAATGTCGGAAGGTTCAACCATATCAAAACCGGAAAACTGAATATATGCTTGAAGGAGAGTAGATATGAAGGGACCTGTTAAAGAGACTTGAAAACAAGGAAGAACAGAAGACCAAACTGGGCCATTATGCAAAGGGGCTTGAAAACCTCCATTCAGGGCATCGAAGAACTGATTATGTCGTGAGTCTATAACACAATTAAGAACATAAGTATTTAACCCTGGACGAACTAAAGGGTTAATACCAAACTGGATTAAGCCAAGATGAACATACTTAAAACCATGTTCCAATCCCCAATCAATATCTGATTGTTGGAGTAAAGGAATCTGATACATAGTCTGTCCTAAAGACAGAGGAACATTACTAGAACAATAATGTATTAGAGTTGAGGCACGAAACTGAAACATTGGGAGATCATAGATCTTTGAAGGTTCTATTTCTGGCATATGTCAGTTCACATCTGGCTCATATTCTTGAGCGATAACACGAGTATTATACAGTGGGTCAGAAGATGTAGAACTTAACAGACATTTATACCATTTACTAGGCTTATATTTGACATCAGAGGACAAATCATAACTAGATTGGCCTATATGTGAACTCATTTTATACTACTGCAACTTTCAACAATATTTTACGATTGCAGGCAAGTAAACGTAACAGGCGGTAAGATATGACTTACTATGGGAAAATGACAATTATAGCACTCCACGCCTTCCTCGGCTTCAACAACTATTCTTTTGTCATACAACAACTGCTGGAGACCATAGTCAAGCTATCACGTCGGCTGCTATCTCCATTTACATATCTCGCAATCTGAATATTCCAAACACAAGGCTCGTATACAAATGAATTCACTCAGATGAAATCTTCTTTCATTAATCTCAGAAACATGGCTATGATATCTTCTATCGAGACACATGATTGTGTGGAGAGATAGGTCTTATGTAGGCGTGATTGTAGTTTGTGGAGTTTAGTCCAATCCATGTCATACACATCTATGTCTTTCCACATGGTTATTTTCTATTGAGTATGTGGACATCTCTTAACCATGGTGCATTATTATGTTTGTTCTCAATATGACAGTCTCACAAAGTTTTCATCATTGGGCGTTTTTTGAAGCAATGACTCCTTAAGGAAAAAATAGAACATGGTTTCAAAATGATAAAAGAAATTCACGAACAAAACCCATATTGGAAAATTTTGATTGATGAAACAATGAAGAAAATATTGGCTCCTAAAGAAAATCGTCCTAATTCTTCTAAAAAATCGTTGGGCACATATTCCAAAGTCAAATGGTCAAGGAAATGAAATGTTGTGGTCTATTTGCCTTAGGAAAAATTCTAGCAAGTCAAAGGTGCTCTTTCTAAAAAAAAACAATTAATTTTTCCACCAAATGACCAAATCGTTCTCTTTTGGGCCAAATTGTAACTCTTCATTAACAGATTTGACAAGTCAAACTAGCGGTTGGAGTAAGGAAAGGTCAATGTGGACAAAATTTAACTGTTTTAGTTCATCTCTCAAGCTGAAAATGTCCTCAAGTGGAATGTTGTTCTTTTTCCACCTAAATTGAACCTTCACCAGTACCATACAACTTCTTTCTTTGCGTAACAAACCTCTCATGTGGACAAATCAATTGGTCAAACATTCTAAAAATGAAATTTATCCCATTTTGACCATGAAGTGATGTAATACAAAATATTATCAATGGTTTAACCACCAATTAATTGTCGATGAACAAAAAAAAATAATGTTTTATGAGGGAGGTAGAAACTAGTCGTTACAATAAAAACTATATAAGACCAGTCATTCCTTTCATTTTTTGTTGTTGAAATTTTGTGAGATCATAATGCAATTTTTCAAAACTCAATTCTCTTGTGTAATTGCAGTTTGTCTATTATAATGCTTGCTTTTCTTGGTCTTTGATTATTTTAATTGTAGTTTGACAGAGGTTTCTCAAGAGAATTGTGAAAGATAATCAATCAACTCATTGGGGGGTTACATAGTCACGTGGAAAAAAGAAGATAGACCTCTGTCTCCTTACTTTCTTTGTGGGATCAAAGTATACTACACATAAGTTGTTGGACCAACTCTTTTGAAAGTAACTTCAACCAAGTGGTTTGTTATCACTTTGATCCTAATTGAATGATTGTTTTGGAGACCATCTTGTAGATGAATTCTCCTAGCAAATTCAAGGAGGAATCAATTTCTCATTGAATTTCTAACATTGTGGATGATGGTGCTTCCACTCCAAACTCAATTGTCTAGAAATCCTTTTGGGTCAATCTTAAGCTTATGGGGTTATAATTGCACAAACTAAGAGACATCTTAAGGTAAGAGGTAAAGATAAAAAATCTCTCGATTTTTTCAACCATTTTGTTTCAAAATTTTTAAAATCATCTTTTATTATAAAAATACAAAAAAATTATACCATAACTATCATTTCATTTTTATTTTTTATATGCTAGTAGATCCCAAGATTTTTGCCTCTTGAGAATTTCCCTAACCCAAGATACATGCACGCTTGAGTTTTATGTTTAATTAAACACATCTTACAAGAGTTTTATTAGGAAACAATGTGCAAATCTACATTATAACAACACAAAAATCTTCAGATCTACACTTTTGTGGACATTAAAGGGTTGCATATTGTAAGTTTTTACTCCTTAAACCCTTCTATTTCAATTCTAGAGCTGATTTACATGCTATATCTTATTTTCTGGTCAACAAAGTGTATAACTACAACCTAACAAGAAGTTTTATTGACTAACAAATTTTGGGTTTGACTTTAGGGGGAATTGAACCCCAATTTTGCAAAACTAATTTCCAACTTGTTGAAAATATGATTTTGTAGCATAATTGAAGGCTCTAGAGCATAATATACACTTTTACTTTGCTTCCCTACTCTCCATATTCATAGATCTATCGATCTACTACATTTTTGCACTCGTGGAATGCTTTAAAAAACCATGTCTTGCTGGTTTTTGCGTTTTACTTTGTTTTGCAAGTCTGAAATAACATGACAACGAAGAAATCTCTCATTTTCAGCCACTTTGATCAAGGTATTCACATAACAAATCGTCCGAAAAGTGGTAAGAACGTTTATCATTTTCTTGTGTTTTCTTTGGTCACTATTTTGAGGATTGAGGGTAAGTTAACTTGCTGTTTGTTTTTTTATTTTTATTTTATTTTCTGCTATATCTTTTATTTCAACAAGTATTGAAACAATTAACTCATACCTTTACCTAATATACTTTGTTTAAGCACTGGTCTTGATACTCTTGTGGTGAAGTGATAGATTTCAGAAAGCCCCCTAGAGCCACTAAGCATAGGAGTTTGACTCAAACAGAGAAAATGATAGGTGTCGTGGTCACTGTTGTTGCAAGAGTTGGTTCTAGGCTGTAACAGAGCCAAACCTTAGCACATTTTAAATGAAAAAATAACTTATCATTCAGAACTTGATCTAGGTTGCGTGCAAGTAAATTTCGAGATAACCACGAACCACTTTTGATTAGAAGCGACTCCTTCCAACCCGAGAGGGATCTCTCGAATATATGTCATGATAGGATGTTCAATAAGCTTAACAGTGGGCAGATCTGTGGGTAACATAAAGTTTTGAGGTTTTTAGGGTTGATGGGTTGGACTTGAAAGTAGTCCATTGGGCATGGAGTCAAATGATCAAGCAAATAGTAAGAGTTTTTCGGCAATGGAAATCCATGGAGCAGAGGCGAGATAGAAGCTGATTACAGAGGGAAGGATTTATAAAATGTATGGCAGCAGAATAAAGAGAAACCATATCGAAATGCAAGGAGCACTTAGCAATGAGTGAATTCCAAGCATAAATTAGTGAAATAGATAGTTGGGACAGAGCATCTAGCAAATGATGAATTTTGAACCTTCAGATCTCTGCAAGAAATAACCTATAACCTGTCCTGCAATAGAGCATCTAACAAACAGATGAATTCCATTGCAAACACATGTTACAAATCAGGAAGAAAAAGTGAATAGAATAGTATGAAAACTGAGCAATAGACAAACCCTGTAACCAACATTATAAGAATCTCTGTTGTAGATCGAAAATGACTCTGCACTCTTATATTAAACATAAAGAAAAATATTACATTCCCAGGAGTACTACTTCCCCCCCTTTCCTCAATGTTACAAAGATGCCTCATATAGGTCTTGAGGCGAAAATCCTAAAAAAAAAAAACATTTACAATCAATTCTTGAAACTAACGGCCATAGAAGATGGGCCAAATTGCTAAGAAATGAGGCTGCGGTTATGGTTCTGTATCTCTCGAATCGTGACAGATGTGCATAAACTAAAAGAGGCTTTTGTGCTTCTGTTTATTTTGAGGAAAACCTCTCTCAGTTCCCTGAGATCCGTTTTCATTTGCCTCATATCTGCATTTTACAAACATGTGTCAAAACAGGAAAATATGAGATCCGAAAATTAGGGCTCGGAGATGGATTCGATTATCCCAATCTGTGACACCTGTAGGAAAACTGAGAGAGGCTTTTGATCTTCGATGTGTTAGGCACAAAAACCTCCGACCGTTTCTCAAAATGATCCTCCATTTGCTCAGAATCATCATTTGAAAATGATGACTCAACATAGTAAAAAAACGCCACATTTTTGAAAACAAACCTCATCTTTCGGGGGACTTTTGACTGCCTTCCCAAGCTCCAAATGAAATTATGAAGACACCACTAGAAATATTAGGATCTATAGATGTCGATCGACTATTCGAAAGCGGAAAACAACCTCTCCACGGCTGAGAAAACTGTGTTTTTCTAAAGAAGTTTTGCATATGACTGGAGTCCCGATTTCGGGTTTTCAGGATTCGGGGAAACGAAGCAATGGTTATTAAAATCTCCACGTTGGCCAAATCCCCGAAATAGATTTCGGCTTTTACATTGCACTTTTTCGGGCCTTTGAGTTTTGGGTATCATGTCCTCAAGAGTTATGACATGCAATGAATCCCGAATCGCGAAATCACGATAGGATTAATTAGACGATAATCATTTGTTTTAATCTCTTATTTAATCACGATTAACAATTAAGCGTTAAGCTTTCGTGGATTTAAGTGTCGAGACTTCGATAATACTTGACGCGAGAAATCCCGAATCACGAAATTGCGATTAGATTTATTAACATTAATCTTTCTTAATCTTTATTTGACCCGGTTTATCCTTTAATACTTTAGTGAATTTGGGGATCGGGGCTGTAGTTATTAAAATATCCATGTCGGCCAAATCCCCGACAGCTAAAAACCCAGACTCGTGAGCTTTTTCTCCATGTGGCTTAATGCTCGGTGTATGCGGTTGTTCCACTGCCAATGCTTCCATTCATTCCCTTGTGACTCAACGTTCGAACATATGGTACATTTCTTTGATTCTCATGTGAACCATGTCTTTGGATTTTTCGTGAGTTGGCTTGTGACTGTTATACTGTTGTGGCATTTGGGGTTGATTTCGACATTATTTGACTGAAGATGACAGGTAGAGAACATTCAGTGATGCGTGTGACAGACATATGGTCGTTTTCTCATATCTACACTTTCGATAGTTAAACACTATAAAGTTTTTCTCTCCTAAGTTACCGAAAGCTAAAATTACAATATTGTTACAACAGTGACATTGAACACCTATCCCTTGTGTTGTCATTGTAACAGACTACGACCTTGGTGGCATGTTAGTTTGAGCGGTAACATACTGCCCAAATTAACAGTCCTTCAAAGTCTTGTACTGCTATGATATCAACACAAGGAATACGTGACCAATGTCGCCACAACACTTATCATTTTCCCTGCTTAAACCAAAACTCCTACGCTAGAAGGCTTTGGGAGGCTTCCCACAAAATAATACTTCACCATAAGAATATCAAGACCAATGCATAAACAAAGTATACTAGGTGAGGGTAGGAATTAATTGTTTAAATGCTTGCTGGAATAAAATATATTGCAGAAAATAAAGAGACCAAACAACAAAGTAACTTATCCTTTATCCTCAAAATAATGACAAAATAAAGTACAAGAGAGACAAACGTTTTTACCACTTTTCTGATGATTTGTTATGTAAATACCTTGATCAAAGTGGCTGAATATGAAATATTTTTCCATTGTCTTGTTATTTCAGTTATGTAAAACAAAGTATAATGCAGAAATCAACAAATAAATTGACCTTTTAAAAAACATAGATCAATTTTCTTTCTTCTATGTGACTATGTGGGCTCTGAATGGATCAATTGATTATCTCTTGCAAGTCCCCTAAGAAACTCTTGTCAAAACACAATTAAATATATCCAAGACCAAGAAAAACAAACATTATATCAGACAATCCACAGTGACACAAAGAGAATCGAGTTATGAAAAATGACATTATGATCTCACAAAGTTTTATCAACAAAAAATGAGAGGATGGGCTAGCTTAATATAATTAAATTTGTAATGATTAGTTTCTAACTCCCTCATAATTTTTTTTTTCTTGGTTTGTTAATCCACAATTGGTTGGAGGCTAAACCATTTCATAATATTTTTTTATTACATCATTCCATGGTCAAAATTAGATAAAATCTATTTTAAAATTTTTGATCAATTTATTTGTGCACATGAGAGGTTTGTCCCACCCAAGAGATAAGTTGTATGGTACTTGAGAGGACTTGATTTGGCAGAGTAGGTGCAACATTCCAATTAAGGACAATTTCTCCTTAAAGAGTGAGTTCAAATGGTCATAATTTGTCTGCATTGACTATTCCTTCTTCAACGACTAGTTTGACTTGTCAAATTCATTAATGAGAAGTTACAATATATTCCAAAAGAGGACAATTTGGTCATTTAATGGAGAAATTAATTGCTTTACTTAGAGAAAGAGCCTCTTTGACTTACCAAAATTTATTCGAAGGCTAGACCCCAACGTCTCATTCCTTTGACCATTTAACTTTGGAATACATGCCCAAAGATTTTATTGGAGTGAAATGATTTTCTCTTGGGAGACAATATCTCCCTCAATATTCTATCAATGGAAATTCTGCAGTATGAGTTTTTCTCGTGGTGTTTTTTTGATCATTCTAAACCCATGTTGTATTTTTGCCTTGGGGACCATTGCCTCAAAAGACGTGCACTATTCTCAAAAGACATGCAATGATGAAAACTTTGTGAGACTGCCATATTGATAACAAAAATGATAGTGCACCATGGCCAAAGTATGCCTACAGACTCAATAGAAAAATAACCACGTGGGAGGACATAGATATGCATGACATGGATCGAACTAGGCCCCACAAACTGCAATCACCCTTGCATAAGATCTGTGGCTCCACACAATCATGTATCCCAACAGATCTGTGCTACGACTTCTATTCCTATCCAGGACGAGAGATAATGAGATGAGGACATAAAGAGACTGATCATGATCAGAGCAAGTCGAAGAGTCCACTACATAGTCATCCACTATGGTTTACATGGCTTTAACTTGCATCCTTGGACTTACAATGGTGTAGCCAAAAGTGAAAATATAAGCTACCTCTTGGAGAGGTAACAACTGGCTCCAACTACGTGACACTTGCTCTTGGTGAGAGGATGTGAAAAACTCAAAATATTCATCTTTAACAAGAAACAATCTCAAAACAAATGTCGAATGCTAGGAAAGAGAGTGAAACATGAAGCCTCATCCTTTCCTAGAAAGAAAAACTAAAATAAAATAAAATGCATCTAATCTATGAAATAAAATGTTCAAATGAAAAGCTAAACTAATGCTTATAGTAGAGCTTATTCCAACAAACCAAAATTTCAACTAATATTAAAAACCAAAATTTCAACTATCATTACTCAACTGAAATCATATAATCAAGATTTGAAAGGAAACAATAGCAAAATGAAAGCATCTAAACTAAAGTAAACTACACTAATGCTCATTATAGAGAGCTTATTCATTCTTACCTACTCTAAGAAGGGAAACAATATATGTCAAGTAAAATCATATAACCAATGCAATAAACCTATAAACTTATCATTACCTTGGGCTTTACCTTTGTGTTTGATTGCTAAGTCGAAGAGTGATATGTCAAACTTGTAGCAAGTGTATGCTAGTAACTTTCTTATGACTCAGAAAGATCTTGCAATGGGATTGAGATCATCATGCAAAATAGTCACAACGAAGTACCATGTGTCCCTTGTACTACTGTATGCTTCTTTAATCCATAACTTAATAGGGTTGATGTACTTATTGTTCTCATTGTTAGCATTGAATCACTCATTATTGCTACTTATCGAATTATCAAGTAAGTGAGGTTTGGATGGTGGCTCCAACTGCGACCTATATGAAAATTGTTGCCATGCCTTGATGTATCTGGTCACATGCTCACACATATTATGAGATAATATATAAGAATTGAAAACAAAAGGAAACTCACACCTTATGATGAGCGGTTGAAAGCTCATGAAGCATGTCTGATACTGTAAGTACTGCTACTTGTCAATTGTTGGCAAGGTCAAACCCTTCTCGTTGAATGGATCTTCATACACCTGAGAACTATAGATATAGGGTGTACATGGCTGGTAAATCTACGTTATATCTTAAATATGGAAGCTCCCATTTTGTACATGTAAATATGCCTTTTTTGGTAATATGGCCAAACTTGGTTGCTCATACGACCAAAACTCTACAATCTCATACTCATCATTCTCTGTATCATAGATGAGATCACCGTCAAAATGGTAATAACCTGTATCCCACTTGCATCTGTGAACCTGGAGGAATGCATCAATACTTTCAATTTCTGTGCATTTATGCTTCCAAGTCTGTGATGAGCTGCCCACCAAGTTGTCCCCTTTCGAATCACTATAAGATGTGTCCTGAGAATTAGATAATCGAAAAGGAACATAGGCTGTCAAATCCGTACTTTCATCTAGAGGTGGAAGGGTGGGTTCTTGAATATCGTTGTCATCAATGCTCTCCCCATCTTTATGATCTTCAATTGTATCTTGATTTTCAATGGAAAGATGAGAATACTCTTCACCAATGCTCCCTTCTATGGTGTTTCCTCCTTTTTATCCATGTGGCCAACATAGATTTCTTTCATGTCACTTACCTCTGTCATCCTCAATAAGATAAGACCCTTGATTACTATTTTGCTGTTGAA
>SNQJ01S0250068.1:0-12892 GCA_010110895.2 Picea sitchensis
AATGTTCTACACTTGTTGTCAATCCAATAAAGAGGAACAATAGTACCATAGTGTTCATGTAGTTGTAGTCATCATCCATAGATCTCTTAGAGTGATATTTAGAAACAAGTGAGGGAAACCCGTTTATTTGTGGCTTGGGTAGTGTATAGAAACATACTTGGATCGATTTGCCACTATTGAACTGTAGAAAATCTTTGCATTTCATGTCGCACTCAAATGTGATGGTGAAACACATGAAATTGTATTGGTAATAGGGATGGGAGTCTCTTGTTCGATGCAATTACAGAGGATATATTGAAGCTTCATAGAGTTCCATTCAACCTTCTAGCTCAGTGAAATGGGCCACTTGGCTACCATGGAAACCCCATAACTCGAACAAATGCATATATGGCCAAGCTTCATGGAAGCCATGGTTCCCTTCAAGGCTCTTTTCATATGACAACAATGTTTTTATATGTTTAGTTTGACCATTCATAGGTTTACATGTTCTTTCACAAGCTAATTGTTGTGGAATATTTATTTTCTTATATAGGGTAAGTAGATAATGTTGTCTATAAGCATTATATGGTGCCAAAAGGTTGACAATGGAATTCGAGTTTCAAAATTTGTACATCACATATAATCAATGGTGATATCACCCACTTGGTTTTAATCGATGACCAATCATGTTGTTTCCTTAATGGAAATACTTTGATTTATTGACGACATGTTAAATTAACAAACAATTTATCACTCTTAGAGGTAAATTACATTTTTTTATTTGGAGAGAGAGAAATTGATCACTACAAATTCATATACACAATGAAAATATAAATGTCCTCCTAGCACGTTTTTTGTCATTCATACTTGATTCACTTCAATCATTTAAAGAGAAAAAAGACTTATTATTGTGAATGTTTCATTTAGAGTTAAAAGTCATATTTTCTTTAGTCTAAATAGCCTGAAGTATTGATTTTCAGGCTTCCCTCTGTCACATAGATTATGATTCTTTCCCAATGTCATGGATCAAGGAATGCAAAGGGATGGTGCAATCTCCAACACTATATTGGTACAAATCAAATATGAATAAAAGAAGGCCATACTCTACAAACACCAAGGAACATCATCATAGAAGTGCCCACAATGTTCAAGTTGACGAGGATGCGTAAGCAAGATAGAAGGATTTATTGTTAAAAATCACAAATTGTGTGCTCAACATATGTGCATTGAGAGTCCATATATTGTTCATTCACACACCTCACCTTGATTGATCCTAATTGTAATTATTAAAAATTTATTTAATATAGCTTATCCTCACAACATGGTTTAATAGTGAAGAAGAGGATAAAGAAAAATCTTGATTTCACCCAAGGATTAATGTTCTACACTTGTGGTCAATCCAATAAAGAGGAAAAATAGTACCATTGTGTTCATGTAGTTGTAGTCATCATCCATAAATCTCTTAGAGTGATATTTAACAAGAAGTGAGGGAAACCCATTTACTTGTGGTTTGGGTAGTATATAGAAACATACTTGGATTTATTTTCCACTCTTGAACTCTAGAAAACCTTTGCATTTCATGCTGCACTCAAATGTGATGGTGAAACACATGAAATTTTAATGGTAATAGGGATGGCAGTCTCTTGTTTGATGTAATTACAGAGGATCTCTTGAAGTTTCATAGAGTTCCGTTCAACCTTCTAGATCAGTGCAATGGGACACTTGTCTATCATTGAAACCCCTTAGCTCAAACAAATGCATATATGGCCAAGATTCAGGGAAGCCATGGTTTCCTTCAAGGCTCTTTTCATATGACAACAATGTTTTTATATGTTTAGTTTTACCATTCAGAGTTTTACATGCTCTTTCACAAGCGAATTGTTTTGGCATATTTATTTTCTTTTATTGTGCAAGTATAGAATGTTGTCTATAACCACTATCCATTGCCAAATTTTTGACGGTGGAATTTGAATTTCAGAATTCATACATCACATACAATCAATGTTGATATCACTCACTTAGGTTGAATCAATGACCAATCATGTTGTTTCCTTAATGGAAATACTTTTATTTATTTACGACATGTTATATTGACAAAAAAATTATCGTGCTCTTAGAGGTAAATTATATTTTTTCATTTGGAGAGATAGAAGTTGATCACTATAATTCATATACACAATGCAAAGATGAATGTCCTCTTAGCACTTTTTTTTTCATTCACACTTGATTCACTTCATTCATTTAAAGAGAAAAAATATTTATTATTGTGAACGTTGCATTTAGAGTTAAAATTCATATTTTCTTTAGTCTAAGTAGCCTTTGTTGGAATATTGAGAGGGGGAGAGGGTGAATCCGTATTAGCACTTTTACCACTTTTAAGCACAATATATAAACTTCAACATAATCAACATTATATCATTAGTATATCATGAGCATATAAATATAAGCAACATCACATCAATAACATCAAATCAAGTACATAGTACACCCAAATTTACTTGGAAACCCAAACAAGAGAAAACCACTGAATGGTTTCTTATATATCAAATAATAAATTCATTGGAATCACAAACTTCCCAATTCTCCAACTACAACTGGAACGAGGCTACGACCCCCTATTTACAAGCTCCAACCTGAAGGAAGCCACAACTCCCTGATTTATATGGCTCCAACTAGAAGGAGGCTACAACCCTATGATTCGCAGGATCCAACCTGAAGGAAGCTACAAATCCCTGAATTCTTTGGCTCCAACCAGAAGGAGGCTACAACCCCCTGATTCTTAGGCTCCAACCTGAAGGAATATTCAACTACCAGATTCTCTAGTTCCAAATGGAAGGAGGCTACAACCTCCTTTTCTTGCCCCATCCTACCACCTTGAAATATAAGTGTAGACCAATTGTCACTACCACAATCACTCCCACTGTCACTACCTCAATTAGTTCCACTGTCACTATCACTACCTCTGTCACATCAACATGTAACATGTCAACTTGTTACATCAACCTGTCACTGATAAACCTATCCAACCTGTCATTGTCATCGATATTCAACTAGATCCTCTCACATGGATCATATACCAATGGCACCTCAACTAGATGTCCAACATCACCAACACGTGCCTCTACCAAGCATGTACCGAGATCACCAACATACCATCACAAGATATGTGTCTCAATCATGTACCAACTCATGTACTAAACCATCAACCTGTACCATACCAAGCATCAACCGTGTGCCACAACATGTACCAAACCTATACCAAATCATGCATCAACCAAAACATGTGCCATACCATGTGCCAACATCATATCTTGCATCAATTATGTATCTCACCATGCATCAGTGCCACCAATGAATTCCTCATACATATACCAAAAATGTATCTCAAACAATGTGCCCAAAATCCAAGATGCTCCTCAAACCATGTGCCTCAACCATATACCATATCACTCATGATATGTCTCAATCATACCATACACCATGTAACAAAAGATATCATCAATGAAGTGCCTCAACAAAGTACCAAACAAGCAAGATCATATACCAAGTATATGCCTCAACCATGCACCTAATATGTGCCTCAAGCATGTGCCAATGCCTCAACAATATACCAAAGACTTGCCTCAAGCATGCACCATAACAACATCAACATGTAACCCTAAAAAAATGCATATAAACATACATGTAGCTATGTAAAATACTTGGTGTATGTGATCACATACCTGCAAACGTTCCTCAACTTCAACAACAAGAGAATTACATCTTAATCAAACTTTACCTTAGTCTCACAGGACTAGTTTTTGGCTTAGTCACAAAACCTAACTGTCAACAAGAATAACTATGTACCTGTAGTGAATAAAGGTCTGAAACTTGTACCCAATATTCTTCAATATCTTCTCTGGAATTCCTCCAAGTTTCACTGCTTGGAACATCCCATAAAAGTAGTTATAGAAAACATGGTAGACCTTGTTGAATTCTGGCTTATTCTATAGAGTGAAATTGTAGAGCATGCCATGCACAAAATATTGGATATATGTATCTGAAAATTATAAAAAACATACTAATGAATTTAATATATCAAAATAATTTGGTCTCATAAAATTTGGATACTCTATGAAGAATTTATGACTTTTTTACTCGGAACACCTGTTTGAGACTAGTTTCAGGACTAGCCAAAAACCCTATTTTCAACAGAGTGTATCTCCAAAAATACAACGACCCATAAGCTGAAATTTCTACCTGTTATAGCACAAGTTTAAGGTTGGGAAAATCCCGAACCAACCACAAAAGAAAGTGATACAACTTGGGAATCCTACACCCAATGTCACCTCGATGTAGGTCCCACACTTCAAGGGTGACTAGGTCACTCTAGGGAGGTGATCCTGGTGATCCTAGGGGAAATGAGATGGGGATGGATAGAGATAGAAGTGGAGCCCCTAGAGGTCAAATCTAAATGGAGTAAAATGTGGGAACAAAATCATTGTAAGTCAAGTGATTTTTCCCCCAAAGGTATAGTACTTCTCCGGATGATTGTACCTGCCCGAGATGCAAGAAACTCCAACTTGCAATGATATATGTTAGTATGTATCAGAAATTTAAGCTTGTTGTCCCTAATTTTCAGCAGTAGATGAAATTTTGTATCAGAAAATAAATCATCTAAATCAGCATACAAAGATCTAAACTAGTTAAGAAAATCAACATCAAGATTAGCAATGAATATAGGCTGAAAAATGGCACTTAAGAGGCAAGAGAAGATGGTTGTTGTAAACATGTATTTTCTGCAGAAAATTGAGGCCTTATGGCTGTATATTTGAGTCACTTATATCAACAAATTAAACCATCAAAATATTCCCACAATTTTCCCAAAATATGCACCCTAGTTAGTAGAGTAAATTAACAAAATTTAAGAGTTAGTCTAGGGTTAGTTTAGGAGTTAGGATTAGTTGTCTATCTAGGCTAGATCAGCCTTAATTTCTGTAGGTTAGGGTTTGTAACAGAAAGAAAATTAGTGGGAGAGAGGGGATGACCTATTAGGGAAAGACTCCTCTCAATGTAGCAAACCAACTCCAAGAAAGAGATCTTTCAAAAGACGAAAAATTTGCGTTTCCCAAGGCAATGATTTTATATCTCCAATGCAAAAAATAGATGACTAGTGCCTTTTCTATTGGGTTAATGGATTCAAATAAATGAACTAGAGATGCTACTTCCTTGGGGGTGTAAATTCTCTTACTTCCCAAGGAAAGTATCTCTATGAGACACTATGACCCCTTCTTCCCATAGAATGAGGGACAACCCCTTCTCGGGTCAATACACCCTAAAATCCAAAAATATAAGGAAATGGAGGGGAATAATGATGGAAAGTGGTAAGTATGGTCGAGAACGATACAATGGCTCATTAAGGGAGTTCCTAGTAGAAAAGCCATCCTGAAGGAAAACCACTTACTAGGGCACAATGCCAACCACAAAGGTAAAGTAGGGAAACAAGAATAATGTCCAAGCATATATCATGAAATATAGATAAATATCATATACAACATACTCAACTGGCCTAAATATTGAAATGATGCTCATCATAATACTGACTTGTACCTCATGGAGAAAGGCCCATTTCCTTCCGGAAGC
Organism: Picea sitchensis; assembly: GCA_010110895.2. NCBI lineage: Eukaryota > Viridiplantae > Streptophyta > Pinopsida > Pinales > Pinaceae > Picea > Picea sitchensis. Next base: position 5,602 of record SNQJ01S0250068.1, read on the forward strand.
CAGCTGACCTGGTGGATGTCATTTGGAAATTTGTGATCATATGTGGTGGTGAGAGGGGTTTCCATTTGTGAAAAAGGGTACTACTAGTCATGTAGTCTATCGACATTCCATATTTGCAACATTAGGTCCTCAAGACATAATCTCCTTAGTTATCCACAAAATGGGGATAACATATGGTTCCTACTTGGGGACATGTGCTCACCTCAAAGTGCATGAGAACCACAACATCTCTCGATAGAACTGTTCCTGCAAGGAAATATCAAACTATCAAGTGTAGGATGGCCTACTCATCCTTGTTCTCATATGATCATAATCAAAACCAACTAAGATAGAAAAAGAAAATTTTGACATTTTTTCAAAAAATTCTAAGCTAAGCATGAAATCAATATGCAAGTAGAGAAAAATGAAAATGAAATGCGTCTAAACTAATATGAGCAATCAAGATGAAAAATGCAGGGAAAGAAATATGAATTACCTACTTACCTAGGGCATGGGCCCTGAAGAAGTCATGTGACCTGAATGTATGGTTGGAGAAGAGATTCATCCACCGAGAATGACATTTTTCTCCCATCTAATGTTGCTAGATAATACCTCTCTTTATCAGACTTATTCTTGGTGATGTAAGGGTCAAGCCATGATTTTGTATCTCACTGCTCATACCTAGGCTTTCCCTTTTTCTTGTCCCACATGAGCACAATAATTCCTTTCCTTCATGTTTCTTATATTCTTTCTTCAAAATTTGGATATAACCTGGCTCCTTTCCATGGTATTTGGAAAGTTTCTCTTTGTATCCATCTATCCATGGGAGAAGTACATATATGGACTCTTCTTGCATGCAGGGTATCTTGGGTGGATCATACTCAATAGACTGTGTAGGCACATCATAATCACATTCATTGAAATAATCAGGGCCATCATGATCCATCACATGTCTATCATCATTTTACCGATTGTATAATATCTATAAGGTACCATCTCCCATTGGAATGTGTGCATGGGTAAGGTCCATGCTAATAAAACCCCCAAGAGAAGTAGACTAGCTCCCGGATAAGAGCATTCCCCAAGCATATAGAATGTCAATTACCACTATGTCCATGAGGATACTAATATGTGGGAAATCAATCAGAAAAAACTCAATGTCCTCACACACCCCGAGAACCTTGACCCTTTTAGAATCAATATTGCATACATTGCCATAAGCCCGAGTTGTCTTCAAACCAAGTTTTTTCATCACCTTCAATGATATGAAATTTGTTGAGACCCTAGAATCAAGCATGCAGTTTTTCAAGTGGAGGCCATTCATGTCTAATGAAATGTATAAGGGAGGATACTTGTCCCTTCGCTGATCGAGATACATGGTGTTCAAAATGATGGGAAGATCTCCCTTTTCGGTTGGAACCTATAAGACTGGAGGTGGAGGTTGTGGATCGACCTTCTCTGTTGATGGAATGGGAGTGTTAGGTTGAGGTGGAGAGGCTAAAACTTCATTCCTTCTAGTGTAGTTTAAATATTTCCTCCTTCTTAGTTCCTTCTTCTGATCATTTGTCAAATGATTCAAGGCCCGGATGATCCCTTCTCTTTCTCCTTGTCTTCTGGCTTCATTGATATGCTCTTGGGTAACTTGTTCCTTTTTGAAATTGAAAATCATATCAATATCATTAGGATATTCTGTGTCTCATTCGGGGCATTCATCTTCTCTGTGGGGTTCTTGGCATAGTTGGCACTGAGCATCTATGTCGACTGTCTCGACTGGTTTTAAAGTATTCAGGGCCTTCACCTCTTGTTGAGGCCTTGGTTTCCAACTTTTGGTATCTCTTTGTTGTCTCGTAAACTATGGTGTGGGAGAAGTTTGATTTCTTTCTATCACAGTCATGCGGTTCATAAGTTGATTATGCACCTGGACAAACTGAGTATTCATTTAGTCTATCTTTTGAGTCAAAAGAGCAATAAGATCAAGAACATTGTTGTTGGAAACCTTCATTCTTGCTTCTACTTTGGTATGAAGGTATTGAAAAGGTTCCATACTTGAATCAAGGATGTTCTCTTTGATGTCAATATTGAACTATTTAGCTTCTGCCAATGATGTGGGATTTTTGTCTTTGATAATGAATCAAAACCGCCCTTCAAAAGCATTGATGTAAAGGAAACAAACTGATGATGTTGTAGGACGATACTCTGTTGGAATCTAGTTGTATAACTTGTCAAATATGGTAATGAATTCCTTTATTGTTTCATACTCCCTTTTCTTTATCTGATTAAACTGAGCCCCAAGTGTCCCACCATCTTCCTTTGTCGACCCTCTGTATTTGAATAATTTGGAAAAAGATTCATAAGATGTGGTATGATTGTCAGGAAGTACTCTGAAACAATCAAGGGCTTCTTCAGTCAATGATGAAGCAAATAACCTCATGGCCACATATTCATGATCAATACCTGCATTGTCCATGTCCCAACCCATGACATAAATGTGGTCTTCAACAATTATCACATATCTTCCTGGGAACTTTGGCAACCACTTGTTGACTTCTGTTGGCATTTTATTAGGGTAACCTTGGATATTGGCCATGTTAAGGGGTTTTTAGAGGTCCCTTTCCCAAGGGGGATCCATTGGAACAAGAGGAAGGGTATTATGGAAAAGGGTTTTTAAGAACGAGAGACTTGAGAGGAGGCCTTATTTGGTAAATCTTAGAAGACTTGCACCTCCCAGGGGGAAAAGGTTTGGGGAAAGAAGGATTCTAGGAAGGTGGAGTCACCACATGAGCTTCAAGATGCGATCATCAAGGAAAATGGAAAGGGAACATCCCTTAGGTGGTTTTTCCAGAAAATCTAAGGGAAAGACTTCATGATAGCTTACCAAAGTGTCGTTAGGGTGCGAAGAAGATTCAAAATATTCCCTGACAACGACGTTGAAATGTTATAGCACAAGTTGTAGGTTGGGAAAATCTCGACCCAACCACAAAAGAAAGTGATACAACCCGGGAATCCTACACCCAATATCACCTCGATGTAGTTCCCACACTTCAAGGGTGACTAGGTCACTCTAGGAATGCGATCCCAGTGACCCTAGGGGGAATGCGATGGGGATGTATAGATATGTAAGTGTATCCCCTATAGGTCAAATTTAAATGGAGTGAAATGTTGTAAGAGATTCCTTGTAAGTCAATTTATTGTTGCCCCAAAGGTATAATACTTCTCTGGATGATTGTACCTGCTCGAGACACAAGAAAATCCAACTTGCAATGATATATGTTAGTATGGATCAACAAGTTACGCTTGTTGTCCCTAATTTTCAGTAGTATATGACAGTTTATATCAGAAAATAAATCATCTAAATCAACATACAAAGATCTAAACTAGTCAAGCAAATCAACATCAAGATTAGCAATGAGTATAGGCTGAAAAATGACGCTTAAGAGGCAAGAGAAGATCGTTGTTGTAAACTTGCATTTTCTACAGAAAATTGCAGCCTTATGGTGGTAGATTTCAGTCACCTATATCATAAAATTACGCCATCAAAATATGCCCACGATTAGCCCAAAAGATGCACCCTATTTAGTAGAGTAAATGAGAAAAATTTAAGAGTTAGTTTAGGATTAGTTTAAGAGATAGGATTAGTTGTCTATCTAGGTTAGATCAGACTTAATGGCTGTAGGTTAGGGTTTGTAAAAATAGGAAAAGTAGTGGTATAGAGGGGATTCCCTAGTAGGGGAAGACTCCTCTCAATGAAACAAACCAACTCCAAGCAAGATATCTTTCAAAAGATGAAAATTCACGTTTCCCAAGGCAATGATTTTATATCTCCAATGCAAAAAATAGATGACTAGTTCCTTTTCTACTGGGCTAATGGATTCAAATAAATGAACTAGAGATTCTACTTCCTCGGGGGTCTAAATCCTCTTACTTACGAAGGAAGGTATATCTAGTTAGGGTTTAAGAATAAGGGGTGTAAATCCTCTTACTTACTCAAACAAACCCTTGCAACATCAATGAACTTTAAGAAATAAATGGTGGAGACTAGAGTGGGGGTGTAAATACTCTTACTTCTCATTTATCTCCTAGAAAATTGACTTGAAAAAATAATAGCAGAAGATTAAAAGACCATACAAAAATCAAGAAATATGCTAAGATAATCCACCATAAAAGCTAGAAAGCATTCCTCCAAGGATAATAGCTTACTCCTCCACAAACCATTCACAAGAGATATCCATAAACAAGTTCACAAGAGACAAATATAGCCAAGTGTAGCGAAAATTTCAGATCCAAGTCCTCTCAGAAGAGGGAGAGTTATGTTCAAATGAGATCTTATGATCTCTTATTTATACAAAATGTCACTAAGGTGAATTGTCCATAAATCAATGGGTAAACCACAAGACTAGGGGTCAACAACCCTAATATTTCCCCCCTTTAACAAAGTAATATTAAAAAATTCATTTAAAGTTTCACTTTTGCACAAATAAAACCCTAATTTTACATGGATGTCTCCCCTTTAGGGGACATTTTTCCACTTAGAAGAAGTCGTTGGTGTTGGAGAAGCATGGGTAGGCCTCCAAAGGCCACATGTCAAGCATCTATATAGCCTCCTCATGGTGAAGACCTTATTCTCCTCAAAACGTCCATGTGCCAATGAATGGATACATCACCACCAAGCCATAACCCCCTAGATGATGTCATGCTAAAAAATGAGACATTTTTCCTCTCCTAGGAAAAACATTTGGCATGTGGGGGATAGGATACATTGTCCAAGTCATATTCAAGGCATTTCAAGTTTGATATTCTTCGTCCGACACGTGGTCCCTTGGTATCCAACCTGTGGGCTTGCAGCCCCGTGGAATCCCAAGCTAGGATTGTTCTCCCAAATTGTCCATCAACTAGGTCCTGCAAAGACAAATGAACACGCTCTCCAAGGATCTCAAGTCATAACATCATGATAAGTGAATCCACTCAATAAATGATCCACCTAAGCATGTGCATCAAAGATCACTATATCAAACAATTAATTTCTCAAAGACACTATGCGACTTGTCAAGCTTGAATATGGGAGGGTTGACGAGGTGTCCTATTGGGTAGATCTTTCCCTAGGTCAAGGAGAGTTTCCAAGATATCCCTCTCTAAGCCATGTAAAGTAGATGAATTAGTTGGGTTCAAGACTCAATGAGCATAGGTATCATGACATACAAGGGGTCGTAGTGTCTCATTCATGGGTGCCTTTGTAGAGGGTGTGTGGTACCTTAGTCCGCAATGCACTTTTTCCAAGCCTATTGATTTTCCATTCTTTTATTCTTTCATAATTTTAAGGAGAGGTTGAAGGTCACTGCCCTAGCGTGGTGACCAGATAATGGCAATGTCACACAGAAACACCTAGTGGAAATGAGAAGGTTGGCTCATGATGAGATCCCTTTTCTCTCAGCCATGCAATTGAGAGCCATTAGCTTGGTTTGGTGACTAGATGATGGTAATGTCATACCACTAGATATTCATGGATGTGATAGGTCGGCTCGTGATGAGACCTCCTATCCTTCAACTAATCTTTTAAGCATTCTTTATTATATTGTGGGTCCCATTTACTCAAAGACAAGTGTTTCATTGCTTTCTTGGGTGATCCATGGGTGAAGCATATGGAAGGTTCATACAAGGATTTTATCTTTTACCCAACATCAATCCCTCTGGGCCTTTATCCCCTTCTTCCCATAGAATGAGGGCCAACCCTAAAATCCCAAGAAATAAGGAAATGAAGGGGAATAATGATCAAAAGTGGTAAGTATGGTCGGGAACTGTATGATGGCTCATTAAGGGAGTTCCTAGTAGAAAACCTATCCTCAAGGAAAACCACTTACTAGGGCACAATGTCAACCACCAAGGTGAACCATGGAAAATGACATAATGTCCAAGAATATATCATGAAATATAGAGAAATATAAGATACAACATACTCAACTGGACTAAATATTGAAATGATGCTCACCATAATACTGACTTGTACCTTATGGAGAAAGGCCCACTTCCTTTCAGAAGTGAGTTGATGTGGTGGATGCTATTTGGAAATCTGTGACCATTTGTGGTGGTAAGAGGGGCTTCCATCTGTGCAAAAGGGTACTACTGGTCATGTAGTCTCTCGACACTCCATATCTTCAACCTGAGTGCCTCAAGACATAATCTCCTTAGTTATCCACAAAATGGGGATAAAAATACCACATGTACCTTGATAGTTCATCTCAATATCGTCTAGGTTTCTCTATCTGAATGATTCTAGAAATAAATTTATAGTGAAAATGGTAAGATGTCTTGTAAATAACATACCTTAGAACACATCCTCACAAGACTTCATACTCCCTTGGAATTTCACCCTTATTCACTTCATATTCCCTCTAAAATTCACCTTTGATCTCATTGGTTACCTCATATAAGAATCACTTACTCACATAGAATATATTCAATAGAATGTGTGTGTGAATGTATTTATGAGTGACTTCTTGAGGTGTATATATACTTTTTATAAGTAACCTCTTTCCTTAACTTTAAGGCTTCTTGAAATTTCTTGTTACAACCAATTTACCCTTTCATTAATGACTTGCAACCAATTGGATCTTATTAACCCATATTGTAACCAATTAGGGGCTTCTTAACCCATATTTGGGTGTTCCAACTTCATGACCTCATAACTCCTCAACCGCGAGGAACCACGTGGCGTACAACATATCACCAGAAAGGACATGAAAAGGAATATACATCTATGAGTGTCTTACCTACATTTACATTATCCTTCATGTACATATTCCTCAACCAACTTTAGGTGCCATAACCACACCTTCGGGGATTCGTGTGGACTTCATCAAATGCACCCATCACATCTGCTGACATCAACCACTCCATCAATGACAACTAACTCACCATCAATATAAAAAATATCTCTAGGGATTTTGGACTTCTCCAAGGGTTGAAATCAATCTCCAAGGGTTGACATCAATGACAACCAATTTTCCAAACCATCTGTCAAACAATACGCCCCTTTGGCATTTATGGCAACACAAACATTGATGGAAATGTTGATGGAAACAATGATGCTCCAACACTCATGCTCCCACTATGACCATTTCTCTTCATAAATGTTTCTCACTCTCCCCCTTTGACATCAATGAAAAAGGGTCTCTCTCCTTGGGGTTGCTCCCCTTGTCTTCATGCCTATATTTTTTCTCTTTTCTTTTGACATCATGGGAAAAATAATAACTCCTCCTATCAGTATGTCTCCCCTTATATGCATACTACTGATCTTCCTTTCTGGAATTCTTTCTTT
>SNQJ01S0250071.1:0-12891 GCA_010110895.2 Picea sitchensis
AACTCATCATAGGAGGGCCTTGATGTATCCCCCATCAATGACACGAAATGAGTAACAGATTTTGGAAGGTGAAACAGAGTATGATGTAAGTTGGACTAGACACAGGGAAGGCCGACATAGAGAGAATGGACAACCGCAGATGGCCGACTCAATAGAGGTATCATATGAACTTCTCTTGAACATATGAATGACACGACCAATGATTTGGCAACATTGACTCAAAGATGACACAGGGTATGACCTTGTAGAAAATCGAATGAGAGACAAATGGATTTCCCAAACCGTCTTCAAATATAATGAATAGGGGGTGTCATGATCAAGAGCGACACTTACTGCTAATCAATATGAAGATGAGAACATATCCCTTTCCCAAATTCCCCCCCACCATTTCTGGCAAGTACCTCTTTATTTTTACGCAAGCTTGAGGAGGATAACATATGCTTGTTGATATAATCTTATCCTTAGGATAAGTCCTTTGGAGTATGTTTAACGAATCCTAGGAAGGAGTGGTTCGGTGCCATGACGGGTCTGTCGATGTTTGTTTAACGAGTCCAAAGATAGAAAACTCGAAGGTTTTTCATGATTATAGAGTCTGGAAAAACACTTAAAAGAGAACTCTCTTAGTTCTTTTTTCGTAAAATAGTCTGATGAGACCGAAAAAGAGATAAATTATCGCCCACCAGATGCTTTCTTCAAATACTTTATCGAGCGTGAAAATATCAAGATCGCTCGGCTATCTTTTCATGTTTAGAGAGTTTGAAAAGAGCTTAAAGAGGACTCCAGGGGGGTTCCTTTTTTGTATAACCTTGTTGAGCCTGAAAAAGTGATAAAAGTATGCTCGATCGCGTTATCATGTATTTTCGAGCGTGAGAACGGACAAAGACCAAGCTCGAGGTTTTGTGAAAAAACCATGGAAAACAAGCAAAACATGTGATGAAGAAGAAAAAATATGTCTGCATCCCTGTATATGAACATCAAAGTCGTTACGCCTGCAAAAGTTACACTCAAAAGGGCATTAGGGATTAGGTTTTAATAAAGAAATAATTATAAAAGTTCAATAACATGGTAAAAGTAAATATAAAGTAGTAAAAAGTCTTTTTACCATATCATTTTAACTTTACCACTATTTGAGCCCCAAAACCCCTCTTTTACCCTAGAAATTTGGCATCGGATTGTGGGAGTTACGAGCATCCATTCGACGAACTGTCAGTGGAAATGAGGTAGGCACTTTGTCCTCTACTTGATCATGGTTTGATTTTTTATTTTCATTGGCAAAAACTATCATTTTGAGTTTTTTTTGGGGTTTATTATGGTTCTCAGCCATTCTCGCAGGTGAGCTACACGGGACCTGCGAGAATGGGTCATTTTCACAGGTGAGCCCAAAGGCGCCTGCGAGAACCTCGCACTGTGCCTAAAGGGAACTTGCGAGAACCATAAAGTGTTAACGTTTTTTAAAAAATTGCTCAATGAAAAGACACCAATTTGTGAATAGAGTTATTAATCTTCTTGTGTGTCTTATGCCGGTATTTGGCCATCACAATGGTTTTGGAATGGCACGAAAGGGAGCACGAAGAAGATAATGCCATTGCCAAAAATCATATGCCCACAATTACCTCTTTGTGAAACTGTGGTCTTCTGAAGTACTTTCGTATCACGGGCATGATGGCCCAAATCAGGTTATTGGAGTACCTTGTGCATATGTGCGATCCCGACCAGCAAGTATTTCATGTAGGGGTCCACACATTGTCCTTGGAAATTGAGGACATTTACTTCTTGACAGGACTATCACAGCATGGGTACCATGTGAGACTGACTGGTAGCAGAGGTGGTGGGCTACCCATGAGTGAGTGCTGCCGCTTACACTGTGTTCCTGAGGCAAAGAGGAAGAAAGGGAAAGTAGCTATTTGGGGAGTGTGGGATTTGACCCTTCGCACTATTTTGTTCACCATTGCTCGTATGTCTGGGAGATCCTCTCCTCACATGGTTCTCCAGAGTTTCTTTCAGTATGCCGTAGAGTGTACCGAGCCTCGAGTTTTTAACTGGGCAGATGCTGTGCTTCGTAGCATGAAAAGGCAGTTGACCAAATGCAGGCGAGACGACCTGAAGCAATTTGGGTAGGGGTCTTTGTTAGTGTCCTTCTTTTTTTAGAGGTTTCCCTTACTGAGGCTACAGGTTGAGTGGGATTTACCAGCTCCCACAGATACAAGAATGCTAAGATGGTGTCAGCTCATGGCCCGGCACGTAGCTGGACCAATTATCAAGTATGATGATACTTTCTTTGACTGGTTACGACCACAGATGTTGATGGTCGACGATTATTCTTATGCCGAATTGGATTTCCGAGGAGATCCGGACTTAGTCTTGCCTGAGGGTGCTCAGTGGGGGGAACTTGGTAAGAAGTACACATTTTTTCCTTTTTAAATGTTTTTGTGAATTTTATCATATGCAAATGTTTTTTATATCTTCGTCCAAGGACTAAATACAAAATTCGTTGTTGATGAAACAGATGTGGAACCTTACCGACCTCCTATTACTTCTCCCATTTAGCGGCGAGGAGAGGTGGCGCCAGTGCCACGATGGGACGCTGAGGATTATGAAGCGATGGAACAAAACCTAGAGGGTTTGACAGTAGATATTCCAGACATGCCTCTTGGAGAGGTTCCACGACACTATTAGCGTCATACAGTAGGAGTGTCAGAGTCCATTGGTCGACTGCTCCGTAGGGTTGCCCGGGCAGTCGTGTGTTACCGTGAATGTCATCCATGATGTCACTTTGTAGAAGCTATGAGCTTCAGATTTTGACATTTTGGTCCTCGGACATAACTTTTTGTAAAAAACTCTTTTTATCGTTATATATACATATGGCTTCTACCGGTTGATCTTGTGTTGTAAATTGATGTGATTGATTTATAAATGATCCAAATGTCTGTCTAATACATAGTTAGCCAATGCATCAGTTAATGTATTTAGACATCTAGGAATATATTGATATTCAATATAATCAAAATAATGTTCCAAGAGGCGAATTCGCAAATACACCCGTAACAAAGTAGGACTTCGAATAGTATAGATATTACTTAACTGTAGTACTACAAGTTGCGAATCAAGTTGCACAACCAAATGACAGATTTCGAGCGAGATAACATCAATCAACAATTCGATAACGACGCTATACTCTGCAATATTGTTGGTTGCAGGGTCGAGACACACACCTTGTAAGGAGACAAGTTCGTTTGTAGGGGCGTAAATTGCCCATGCAGCAGAAGCAAGGTTCTGAGTACTACGGCTAGCACCATCAGTGAAGCCAATATAGGGTAGCGAAGACTCCGACATCTGGAAATCAAACACAACGTCACATAAGGGAAAATACCAAATAACGACAAAAGCAAGCTACAGTAACACACAAGAAGTATGATACAATAAAAATACAGGTACTCATGCATAGGTGATTTTATGCATAGTACTTCTTCAAGTACAACCCATTCCTGGGTTCACTCAAAGGGATATCATCGTAGTCTACTAACTCATAAGCCCCTTTTTCCAAAATGTGTCGAACGATATAAGGACCTTGCCACATGGCTTCAAATTTTTCGGCTCCTAGCATATCTCGATCTTGTTCATAGAGGAGAACGAGATCTCCTTTGGAGAAAATGTGAGGCTTGACATGTTTTTCGTACTGGGCCTTGACATGTTTTTTCTGAGCTTCTATGACTAGGGTAGCATCGCGTCGAGTTTCGTCTAATCGCATAAGATACAATAGACGTTCTTCCTCAGCAGAAGTGTTTGGTAGGAGTTTAACAGCTAGTTTTAAAGAGGGTATCTTGCATTCAATTGGAATAATGGCTTCCAAACCATAGACTAACCAGAAAGGTGTAAACCTAGTGGCAGACTTGACGGATGTCCGGTAAGCCCACAATGCCGAAAACAACATTGTGTGCCAACTTGTTTTGTGAATCCCTATCATTCGTCGGAGAATAGTTATGATAACTTTGTTAATTGCTTCGACTTGGCCATTGGCTTGTGGGTAATAGGGCGTTGATTTTTGATGGCGAAGACCCAACTTGTCAGTAAGTTCAAACATCATGAAGTTTCTAAAGTGGTTACCGTGATCAGTGACGATAGCTTGGGGAACACGAAAACGAGCTATGATGTGATTAAAAATGAATAATGCTGCGGTTTTTCCAGTATTGTCAAATGTCAGCATCGCCTCGGCCCATTTTGTAAAGTAATCAACGACTACAATAATGTATCCATGCCCCTCGGCCGAGTGAGGGTGACATGTCATGAAATTGTTGCCCCATTTTGTAAAGGGACCAACAAAGACCACAGGGTGAAGAGGAGCGGGATGAGACCGTATCTTGTTATTATAGGTCTGGAAAGCATGGCATTTTTGAACGACGATTATGCAGTCGTTAAATAAAGAAGGAAAAAAATACCCTGCTCGTAACATCTTCTGGGTAGTAGAATACCCAGACATACGACCACCACAGGCTCCAGAATGGAAATCATTCAGAGCTCTGTCGGCTTCGACGAATGTGAGGCAGTGTCAAAAAACGGAGTCAATCCCCCGACGATAAAGAGTACCCTCGAGAATAATATATTGACGAGCTTGGTATCGTATTCGACGTCAGTTAGTACTAGACAAAGTTGGCCGAAAAGTCTGGGTTTGGAGATATATGATGATATCGCCATACCAAAGATTAGCGGTGCTGATGAGGAAAAGGGATTCATCGGGTAATGAATCAGCTGCTACATTTTTCGTTTTAGAATAGGGAAAGTTGCATATCAACTCAGCAAACACTAAGGACTTCTTGGACTTGGTGCGTTTGAATTCCAAGTCAAACTCCTAGAGTATCACAATCCATTTGGAGTATTTTCCCCCTAGCAATTGACGTGTGAGAATGTGTTGCATAGGGTTGCAGTTAGAAATCACTGTAGTCTTGCATGAGAGGATATAATGCCGGAAGTGTTGGACGACTTGGACGACAACCAAGGCCAATTTTTTGACATGTAAAAAATTGATTTCGGTAGGCATTAGACTTCGACTCAAGTAGTAGATAACATGTTTGTTGTTAGCATCATCCTCTTAGACGAGAGCCATACCAACGGTGTAATCCGAGGCAACAAGGTAAAGTAAATAATCGTGACTATAATCGGGGGGAAAGAGAAGCGAAGCACGTGTTAGGGACAATTTCAAAGCTTCAAAAGCATTGTTGGCGATGGTATCCCATACGAAATTAGACCCCTTTTTTAGTAGCCGTGTAAATCCATGAGTTATCTCGGCATAATTTGGGATAAAACGATGAAGAAAGTTTGCTTTCCCCTGCAAACTTTGCAATTGGCGAAGTGTAGAAGGAGGAGGGAGATTAAGGATTGCCTCAACCTTGAAAGGATCCACCCTAATCCCTTGACGTGAAACAATAAAACCTAGAAGTCAACTGGATTCCATGTAGAAAACGCACTTATGAGGATTCAAACGTATATGGTAAAACCGACAGCGGATAAAAATGGCTCGGAGGTGGGTTGGATGATCGACTCGGTGCATTGAGTGAGCGGGTAAATCGTCCAGATATGATTGGAGGATGTGCTTGATATCATGGAAAGCATAAGACATAGCGCGTTGAAAAGTGGCGCTAGTGTTCTTGAGACCGAAAGGGAGTTTTCAATAGGAAAAAGTATCCCAAGGACAAATAAAAGCAGTCTTATGTTCATCCTCGGGAATAATGTTGATTTGATTATACCCGGAGAAACCATCCATCAGAGAGAAGATTTCACTTCCAGCGCAGTCGTCGACAGTCTGATCGACAAAGGGGGTAGGAAAGTTGTCTTTGGGACAAACTTTGTTGATATCCCTATAATCAATGCATACATGAATTGTGCCTTGTTTCTTATCGATCGGGAGAAGATTGGAAACCTAGTCAGTGAGAGCCACCGGGTAAATAAATCTGGCTTTAAGAAGTTTCTCGACTTCGAGCTTGATAGCATCTGCTTTACGTCAGTGAATGGGATGAAGGCATTGTCGGATGGGTTTAGCGTCAGGGTATGTCTTGATCTCATGTATCACAATGTCGGGATTGATACCCAACATTTCTACGTAGCTCCAGGAGAAGATGTCACGAAACTCTTTGAAAAGGGATGTGTAGGTGACGACTTCATCAGAAGAGCATGAAGCTCCGATATGGACATTTTCGACAATCCCAAGTTTGACGGATATGTCGAGGGGAATAGTGGGTGAGATATTGCTTAAGTTCCCTTCAGAAAACACATTTTGTGTGAACTCAGGAATGGTTGAGATGACAACAACGGTCGACGGGGTCGAGATCCGTTGGTAGTTCTCAATGGTATGTTGTTCCAGGAAGAGGACGGAACGATGATGTCCATTGTCCCAAGGGGTGTCTTCCATGACAAACATGATCATTTCGTCTGTGGGAAAAATGACATGAAAAGGATCAGGAGACAACTCACCAAGAGAGGGGGTAGAAGGTGTTGCCGATTGAATGGCCTGATAGGCGGATTCGACCGGACTTAACGACATTTTGTCGCCATAACGAAAATAATCTCCAGGGTCAGGTACTATCCATGGGTCATGAGACACAGGAATGTCATGAATTGAGGTGGAGATCATGTTGATTGAAGCAAAATATGAGCCTGTACCATTGGGCAGTGGAATGGGGAAAATACCCATTAACGAAGAATCTTTGAGAAGGCCTACACCGACGTTCTCATAACCCGGTGGGGTTTTAGCGATAAACGACACATTGCCATTATGGGTATCGGAATTAAAGAAGGATAATTGGTCAACAATGATGACCTTCCCTTGATGTGGGAAGCATACCACATAGAAAAGGGTCGATATAACTGCACCCGTGGAATCGATCAAGCTGCGGCCTAGCAAAAGATTGTAATCAAGAGGAGCATCAAAGAATTCCACTTCGACTTGGATCGTTTTGCCTTCTAATGGGATGGGAAACAAAGGAATGACACCGTAGGGCTTAAAACCGAAGCCATTGAAGGCTTTGAGAGTGTTCTGGGATTCATTCAAAGAGGGAGAGCCAATGGCTTTTCAACAAGTAAGAGACATGACACACGTCGAGGCACCCTCGTCGATAACGGTTTGACAAATGTTTTTTTCAAAGGAAATCACTTGGATCTGGAACATGAGTTGAGGGGGTAACCTTGGAATGTGATCTTCCAAGTCAAAAATTATTAAATTTTTATCCGTTGGGTCGATTCCACCAATAGCTTTCAACAGTTCCTTCCGTTGTGTGGGACAATTTTGAAGGACTTCGAGGGTTGACATCGCCAAAGGTGCTTGAGCCAGATCTTCAACAATACTGTAGTTCTGAGAAACACGAGCATGTGGATTGAAAGCCAATTTTCGAACGATGCGCTTTGGGGGGGGTTGAAGAACTGTCTCGAGGCTCAGTCGTTCGAGATGAAGAGGACCGTTGGTAGGTGGAGTTGCGGGAGAGGGTTGTACCAAGGAAGGAGGTAGATCATCAACCTTCTCTTTAGAGGGAGTATAATCTTTGGCTCGAGTGGTGAGTGCAATGTCGTTCTTCTTTGAATAGCGAGTACACATCAATACATAGGATGTAGTAGAAGATGAAGGTTGGTCATGAATGAACAACTGAGCCTGTTGTTGAGACGAGAAGGGTTGGGACAAAACGGCCGGAGCAGGTGGTTTTGGGGCTCCTTGAAGGAACTTAGTGACCTCAATGCATCATGGACAATCCTTCATGTAGTGATCATCACCACAGATAAGACAAGGGTATATAGGTTTGCGCTTATCCCGATCGTCAACAAGTGTAGTTTTGGTTCTCTCTGCTTGAGAAGTATTTTTGTCCTCCTTATTCTTACCCCTTCCCTTTTTGGATTTGTTTTTACCGGCTGGGGTAGATTGAACTGCATTTACCTCAGAAGTCTTGTCGGTGGGAGGGGTACGAGACAGAGCATTTTGAACATTAGAAGAAGCAGGTTTGGGGTTTGTGCTTGAGGCAAAATGTGGTTGGGCATGGAAAGTGCCAATCACACCGTCGGCTGCATGCGATGCAGTCTGAGTAGTTGAAGTGGTGGAAGTGTAAGGACGAGGTAAGTCAGGTAGTAAATCGTAAAGGGTACCCGTTTGCGAGTAAACAAGGTCAAGGTATTGAGTACTACTTATGGCCTGCTCTTCCATGACTAATCCACCCATGGTGATTTCACGATCGATGTTGTTCACAAGTGATTTGGTGAACCACTTTGCTAGCAACTGATCGGGGAGCTCAAGTTTAATGAGACGTCATCTCCATCGCCACTCATGATTGTGATCGGATATATGAGTGGATTTGTTTTGTTTAAAAGAACTCAAAATCTCGTTCCTCGTTTCATAATGAATCGATAACTAGTAGTGTGTGAGGAAATCCATAGATAGGGTGTTGAAGTGAGCGAAGAAACATCATGGTAATTCTATATACCACTTCGCAGCAGAACCTGTGAGGGTTCGTTGAAAAAGATGTAAACGAATAGAGTCATCCATCAACGAGTTGGATGAACACCAGAGGTGAAAAGTCATGACGTGATTGTTTGGGTCCTCTCCCGCTTTTCCATCGAATTTAGGGATGTCCGATGGTAGCTTGGCTTGTATAGCAGGCCATTGGG
The DNA here is from genome assembly GCA_010110895.2 of Picea sitchensis. Classification (NCBI taxonomy): domain Eukaryota; kingdom Viridiplantae; phylum Streptophyta; class Pinopsida; order Pinales; family Pinaceae; genus Picea; species Picea sitchensis. The sequence goes on from SNQJ01S0250071.1 coordinate 8,641, forward strand.
GAGAGTGATGAATTGGATCATTTAAAATTCTTGACAAATCCAGAAGATACAAAGTGGCTAGAAATGGTAACTATCGATTCACCTGTGGGTACAGGTGGCTTTGGGGAGGAAGTCCCATTAGAAAACCAGTAGGACCATAAGCAGTCTGCATATAATGTGAAGACCCAGGCAGATTCAGTGGTGGTTGGAGAGGATAGTAGCTCATGGGATTGTACACTGGAACAGGGACGTGAGTTTGAGCATTTGAGTCCCAAATGGGATTGAACGTACCTGGATATGGTTGGCCTATACTAGGGGGTATCACAGATGCAGTCAAAAACAACTGCCACCCAGTCAATTGAAGAGGATATTGTATCAGATGATTTCAATACTGGGCCAAGGATGGAGGTATGTTTTGTCCATAAGGTGGGGTCGGTCCTCCTATTGAAGGTGGTGTTCCAATTGGGGGAAGTGTTCCAATTTGGGGTTGTGCTCCAATTGGGATTTGCGTTCCAATAGGAATTTGCCCGCTGAGAGGGGGTTGAGTCATACCAATTTGGTGAAATTGTCCACCGATGGGAATCTGGTAATTTGGTGTGAATGACGGAATAGTGCCACTAGGATTAAGACTGCCAATGGAGGATGAGAAAGGTCCTCCAAAAGGAAATTGAGGGAGTATCGGAATAAAACCGGGAAGAGAGTTCCCAGAAGAAGAAGGACCACCAGGAAAGCCGGATGGGGTTTGTGTAGGAGTTGGAATGGAAGCATTCAATGCACAGTATCCAGGTGGTAGTGTTGGGGTGACACTGGGCATTCACGGTGTGATGATGGGGGCGAGACTATCCGTAGTAATCCTGGTGTGAACACTTGTAGTATTTGTATGATGGGGCATTTATATGGGGATGGTCAAGATGTGGTTAGATCATGGGGTGTCCGTACCAGGAAAATAATAGGCAGGAGTAAACGATACTGTTTCTGGGCTAAAGATTTCGGAAATCACAGGTGAGCCTGGACCAAAAAGGTCCCATCGAAAAACACCCGTAGACCAAAAATGATCTTGGCCTTCTATGCCTGGAAAAGCTCCAACCGGTGATCCAGAAGACACAACAACTAAGTCTCCGGAATAATTTAGTCGCATAAATGGTCGCTCAGAATCAGTGTGAAGTCGAAAGTCCTCTCGAGTATTGGTAATTTGGAAATGTTCTAGAGAGTCAGTTCGTTCCACTTGTGGCATGGTAATGGCTTGGACTTCACTTTGCCGAGGAGATCCCTCAGGTGAACTTGTAGGCAAGGGTTGAGAACCTTCCAGATGTTCTGGAGATAAACCCTGCATTCTACGTGAACGACGTGGAGGAGCTATTTTAAACGAGTGACAAACTTACAAAGAAAATCATATGGTCAAATTTGCTAAACAAACAACACGCGCCAGTAAACAAAATCTAGGAAGCAACACCAAGCAAACAAGACCTTCTAATTCCGAAGTCACTAGTTGGTGATGAAATCCAATGTCGCAACAACGAGACGAGAAGGGGTTGGGCTAGGGTGGAAAAGTTACGTTGATGACCTGCTTAACGGACTTACACCCTGGTGCAAGCTCCCACACATAATCCTGGGTATACCCTCCAAGGAGCCCGAGTGATTTTGACCAACGTCGATTCTAGGTACCGTGAAGACTTTCCCCTTCACAGTCACCTTGTGTAAGACCCTAGAAAGATGGGCCGCTAAGGTTACCACTGACAACAATAAACCCTGGGGGGACAATCGACAGTCCTATCCACAAGCAAGGGCAGGGTATCTAGCCCAAAATTAAATCAAAAGGCTTCCACTCATCATTGTGGGTATACCTCCAAGTGACCCCCGTAATACGTACAATCTCTACACCGATATCAACAAAGCAACGTGAGTAACTCTGTCAATATCAATGTGACCTCGTGGTTGACACTTGTGTAAAAAGGGCTTCCCAGGACAAGATGTTGTAAATGGAATTTGACACTCCTTAACACAATTTCCTATTGTGTGTTTTGTGCTTTGGAGAGTTTATCTCTCTTCGTATTCCAAAACATGACCCTAGCTAAATGTTGGTGTAGTAGAGCCCTAGAAAAGAGTTACTAGTTAAATTTTACAATTGCGTAGTGTTATTAAGAGCTATTGTTACTCAAAGGAAGCAGAGATGAAACTGATGTTGTATAAGACTCTGACCCAATGATGCATGGATAAGAATGATATATATCAATTTTCGTTCAATGAATCCTATGTACGGGAGGGAAAGATAATTTTTCCGAATCAAACTTGAACTACAAGACACAATTTTCTTTAAAATGCAATTGCAACAAATCACGCAAAAAATAACAATTCTCTATTGTTTCTTTTTCAATAATTTGAACAATTGATTTTCAATACTTTCGAAGACGAAAATGCTTTTGAAAGAAAAACGTTGTTCACTTTTCAAAAAGGACCTACACCATGATGGTGAGAGTGAAGAAAACCAAAAAACTAATGAACAAACAATACACAAAAACCCAAACCAATCTTTCAATGGAAACAAAAATAACAAGCATACCAAACTAGTCTTTTCAATTGCATGAGAAAAATGATCTTTCAACTAATGAGCAAATGATAAAGACAAAGAATCTCAACTTTCAACCGATCATTGGTTCTTAACCAAACAATCACACTCAGATTCCAAAATCAGAGAGTATATCTTTGCAGAGAAAAGTCAAGAAATGAAAGTCAAGAAAAATGGACAGGAAGAGTCTTGATTTCCTAAGACTGTTCATGCAAAAGAACGAAGACAAGAAAAAATCATCCAATGGTCCAAGAAGCTCTTATTAGGCACCTATACTGGTCTGGGCAATTGATCATGCAAAAGTCTTAAAGCCAAAATTTTGAAAAAAAGGGTTCGCAGGCTGAGAGTATTACCCAGTGCGAGAATGGGTCATTCTCGCAGGCCATATTTTAGCAAAGTGCGAGAACCTCACAATGGACCTAAAAGAAGGCTGCGAACTCAATATATTCTCGCAAGCCACTATGGAGTGCAGTGCGAGAATGTCTGAAGCTAAACAAATTTTGGGAAAAAGACACAAAATTTGAAGAGGCCTTTGGACCCAGAGGGTCTATCAGGGTATCCTGAAGACTCAGAGATTGATATGAATGGAGAAAGGTAAGGCAAGAGAAAATGGCCAAGGAAAAATACCAAAAACCACAAACAAAACGGGTTATATCCCCAACAGAGTCACCAATTTTGTTATCGGACTAATCGGTAGGTGTGGACACTAACAGATCTCCCTAGATCCACCTGGATCTAGAACAAAACAGGACAGGACATGAATCTTTCCCTAAGTTATGACCATTGAATTAGCTAGTAGGAAGGAGAAAGTAACATACGTTTGTATCGTTTCCTAGGGTCTCTGTTGCTCCCGCTTCGCTCTGGTTCTCTCGTGAGGTCAAGACCAAGACAACACAAACCAAACAAAGTGAAGATAGAAAAATATATTCAACTGTCAACTTATGTGTATGATCAAGGAATTACACAATAAAGTAAGAATGACTTTATGGGAAAAGGACATGCCGCTGTATCATATTAATTAAAAGTAGAATATACAACCTGATCGCTTTGATGTCGCAAGCTTCCTTTCGGTGGCTCTTGGCTCCAACACACACACTTGCTCAATATTTGTATGAAAAAGATCAAATCCCTCTTGATAGACTTGCTAGAGTCTTCAAGCTCCTGTTCAAGCTAAGTCCATGAGAATTCCATCAATATATAGGAGAGAATGATATGGTTACTTGGATAAGAATGATACCACAATATCAGGGAAACCAGTAAAAGGATAACCATTCAAATGCCAACCCATTCTTCTAGAAGATTCCCTTCTAGAACCATCGAGACTTCATCTTTTTCCAAGCTTTAGAACAAGTTCACACCCTAGATATGTAGCACAGTGCGAGAAGTTTTCACCCTAGCTTAAGGCAACCTGTGAGAATGGGTCATTCTCTCACCCTAGGATATTAGCAACCTGTGAACTCTCTTCAAAAGTAAGTTTTCTGGGAAGAGATAAATGTCACTTTTCTCAGGAGAAAGTTCTTATGAGGAGCCTGAGTACACCATCATCAATACACCATCAATATTGACTAAAATCATGGGTAACAGAATGCCCCCCATAGTATGAGGTCGGAATCAATGATATCCAAAAGACTTTGTAAACTGAATGTGTGTGTCGGAAACCAGGAGCGCACCTAATCGAAAACCTGTGAACAACCAAGCATCTGTAG
>SNQJ01S0250074.1:0-12979 GCA_010110895.2 Picea sitchensis
ACAAGGAATCAACGTAGTTTAGTTAGACTTCAATTGAGTTAGTGTTTTTCTCATAGATTTGTTTTGTATTTTAATTTCATTGTAATCTTGTTTGGTATTTTAATTTCATTGTAATCTCGTTTTGTATTTTAATTTCAATGTAATATATATTAAAAGTAATGGTGAAAAGGATAAGGAGAACCTCACTGATATTTCCCATATCTCTGTTTGGTTGTTGATTTTTCTTCTCTACCTCCAAATTTGACAATCTAAACTGCACTTCTAATATCCAGGAAAATGTAGTCTATTATTATTTGAACTTATTTTCGACATATTTTAACAGAGGATGGAAAAGAGTTGATGATACCTCACGCCACATCAACAACCATGCCATATTAAAGACAAATCAACACTAGGGAAGTCAGTACAATAGTAGGTGATTTTCCCTCAAATTTGTATGGTTACATCTATCGTAAAGTGAGTATGCCTCATAGTAATAATTATTAGCATGCCAAAGTTGTATGGTTAGATTTAATAGCCTGTCAAAGAAGTAAGTCTACATGTGCATCTAGAAGAGCGAGATGCTTTACAATACTTCTACATGTGCATCTAGAAGAGAGAGATGCTAAATATTTATTCGTTAAATTGTTTAAATGAAGACAAAGGAACAAGGATAACTGGATAATGATTTGTTGGATTAATGTAGAATTGAGTGTGGGTTTCAAAGTATGATTTATTTGGTATGAGTTTCTATACATATAAAAGGTGTGAGTTGTCATAGATCTAGAAGGTGTGAATTGTATTTTCTATAATAAGAATGTCAGAACCGCCATGTCCATATCTAGATAAGTCTTGCAATGTTATAAATGTATTGGCTATCTTAGTAATGAAAGAGTGTGGTTTGTGAGGCATTTTTCTCTGGTTATGAATTTCTCTCCATTTTAACCTGGTATTAGAGCACTTGTAAGGAATGGAGATCTCTAATCGTTGCATTTTTTACTACTGGACTATCCACTATTCAAGATGTGGAGTTTGTTGATCTCTGTGAAGGAAGAAGATAGAATTGCCCAGGCTTGCTGAAGGTGTGATTTCTTGTTTGCATTTACTTTTTGGTTGTGCTGTGTATTGTTCGTTGTGTTGCATAAGAGACAAGAATACGTGAAGAAAATGTTGCATCCGCTTGTGTATAGAGGATCATGTAGTTATATTGGTGAGACGTTGTTTTGGTCATTAGAGAGAGAGCGGGCTGACTAATGTATCCATCTAGAACATGGGGCATTTGTGAATGTGAAACGATGCTACTCGGGTGTATTTTGCAGCCATCTCATTGCATGGAAAATTGCTTCCCAGAAATCCCTGTGTGCCACAATATGTGGATTAAACGTTTCTCTTATACTGCTAAAGAAACATTGTTGGTTGCTGGAATTTGTTTTTGTTTCTGAAAGACGTTGAGATGTCAAACCCATTGGTGGATTCTTATTTAAATTAATCAACTAAACTTGATGGAGAAAATGATGTTAACTGGAAATTCAATCTAATGAATGTGTTGCAAGTTTATAACTTGTGGACAATTGTGAGTGGGGATGAGGGAAAACCCATTGTTGCTTCTGCCATTCCAGATTGGGATAAACGAGAAATGAAAGCTAAGGTGCTTATAATGATGTCCTTGAAGGACATCATAATCTCATATATCAGATATTGCAAGATGTCCAAAGAGACATGGGACGTACTCAAAGGTTTGTTTGAAACTAAAAACTCAAATCAAATCTTATTTCTGAAAACTAAGGTTTTGTCTATCAAAATGGAAGAAAATGAAGGCATAAGTATTTTCATTTCGTGCATCAAAGATCTAAGTGATACATTGGGTGATATTGGTGAAAATGTATTCAATACTGACTTGGTAACCATCACATTGAAATGTTTAGGGCAATATTATAAAAAAATTATTTCATCTCTTTCAACTAGAGCAAATCCCCCTACATTTGATGAGTTGAATGGAATTCTTCTACAAGAGGAATAAATGATTAAAAATTTTGAGTTGGACTCTCACAGCTTAGATCTGGCACTGATAGAAAAAGGTAAACAACCATACATAGGTAAACTGTGGGACAAAAACAAAGGAAAGTTTTACGTAAAGAATAAATGTATGGCTCGATCTACTGATAAGAGAAATGTTGATTATTATTATTGTGGAAAACAGGGGCATTTTGCTAAATATTGTTTTAAAATAAAAATCCACGAGTCCAAAAAAAGATACAAAAGGCATAATTGAAATTTTGCACAGAAAGTCACCTCAATCAATGATGGATTTAAAAATATTAAGTTTTATATTTCTAAAGATGTATTGTCGGCAAAAAATGATTATAAGAATGCTTGGTTTATCAATTTTTGTGTCAAAGATCATATGTTTTGTAATAAAGAATGGTATGATGAATATTATGAGAACATTGATGGAACACACATTTACTTAGGAGATAACAGATCACATAAAGTTCAAGGTTCTGGAGTAATAAGTGTGAATTTTCTTGATGGTCAAGTGAGACAGATTCATAATGTGATGTATGTTCCTCGTATAAAAAAGAATTTTATATCTATTGCTACTATTGTTGATAATGATTTAAAGGTGGAATTTCTCAAGTCACAATTTCTTGTTAAGGATATCCGAGATTGCTACAGGTTTTTTTTCTACACGTACCATAATTGGAGGATTGTATAAGCTGGATGTGACTAAGAATTGTCATCAAGCATTGACATCTACAACAATGTCAACGGAATAATTATGGCATCAAAGGTATGGGCACCTTAATCACAATGATATAACATTACTACAAAATAAAACAATGGTTGAAGGTCTTGATTCTATGAAGAATGATCATATTGACTATGAAGCATGTGTTCTTGGTAAGCAACACAGAGAGGAATTTCACATGCATAGAGAGAAAATACATTAAAAAATACTCGAATTAATTCACACCGATGTATGTGGGCCTATGAAAACAAGATAACTTGGTGGAGCATGGTACTTTCTCATTTTTGTTGATGATAGATCTAAATATACTTGGGTCTATTTCATCAGAAAGAAGAGTGATGTATTTGAATACTTTAAATAATTCAAAATTATGGTTGAAAGATAGACACACAAGTGCATTAAATTTCTTGGATTTGATCAAGATTGAGAATATACATCAAGAGAATTTAAAAATTATTGTAAAAACAATGGGATCCAACAAAAAATTACAGTGCCACATACACCTCAACAAAATGGTGTTGCTGAGAGGAAGCACAAAACACTGGTGGAAAGTGCTTGTAGTATGCTTCAAGGTAAAAACGTTTGTAATGGTTTTTGGGTTGAAGCCATTAATATTGTTGTTTAATTAAAAGATAGGAGTCCAACTAAAATATTAGTTATTCAAACTCCTTTTGAAGTTTTTCATGGTTATAAAATAGAAGTCACTCATTTAAGAGTATATTTGGGTATGAGGTTTTTTCACATGTTCCAAAATATGAGAGAATAAAACTTGATGAAAAATCAATTAAGTGCACATTTGTTGGATATTGTACTTATAAACAAACATACAAGTTGTTTGATCCCAATTCTAATAAATTGTTTGCAAGCAAATATGTGGTGTTTAATGAGAATGGAGATAAAGGTGATAATTTGTGAATAATATTAGTGTTTGACATACTATTAATGACAATGATAATTATGTCAAAATAGATGAAAATAATGAACATGAACAAGAAGAGGAATTTGTACAAGTTCAAGAACATGGATATTTCAAGCAGTAAAACTCCAAGGAAGTCATCACGTCAAACTCATCCACCTATAAGGTATAAAGACTATGCATTGATGATTGAAGTAATGAATGTTGTAGAAACAATTAATTATAAACAAGCTAAAGATTATGAAGAATGGATAAATGAAATGAAAGAAGAATATGATTCTATTATGAAGAATCAAACATGGGAATTAGTAGAACTACCTGAAAACAAAGTCCCCATAGAAAGAAAATGGTTATACAAATCCAAGTTTAAAGTGGATGGTAGTATTGATAAATATAAGGCAATATTTGTTGCAAAAGGCTATTCACAAAAAGAGGCAATTGATTATGAAGACACTTTTGCACCTGTATCTAATTGAATACAATTAGAGTATTGATTGCATTAGCTACAAAACATAATTGGAAAAACATATGCCGAATCTATTTTTCTAAATGGAGATTTAAAAGAACAAGTTTATTTGGTTCAACTTTAAGGATTTGTAAAGAAGGGACAAGAGCATCTTGTTTGTAGGTTAAAGAAAACCTTATATGGTTTGAAATAGTCCCTTAGATCATGGTATGCAAAAATAGATTGCTTCTTTTATAAGAAAGGTTTTGTGAAAATAAAAAGTGATCCTAACCTGTATGTTAAAAAATATGAAGAAGAAAATATGGATTTAATATCCTTATATGTTGATGATCTTATCATCACAGGAAGTGCATGTAAGTTAATTAACTAAATCAAAATTCAATTGTCATAGGAATTTGAGATGAAAGATCTTGGTGAATTGCATTAATGTTTAGGACTTGAAGTTTGGAGGGAGCTTAATAAAACACTCATCACAAAAAGTAAATACACAAGGGAAATCCTTGAAAGGTTCAATATGAGTGAATGTAAGGCAATGTCAACTCCTCTAGAACATAATGCTGAGTTATCCAGTGATGATGAAACTAAAGAGGTAAATGGTATCTTGTATCATCAACAGGTGGGAAGTTTGAACTATCTCACCACTACCAGACCAGACATAGCATATTCAATTAGAATGCTTAGCCAGTTCATGGATAAGCCTTATGAAAGTCACTAGAATATGCTACAAAGAAAGTTCTTTGATACTTGAAAGGAACAATTAATTTTGGTATTATGTATACTAATGAATATGATGTTGAGTTGGTAGGTTATTCTGATTCAGATTGGGCTGGAAATCCCGACGATTGAAGGTCTACCTCAGGATATGCATTAAATATATGATTGAGGGTCATGTCATGGAGTAATAAGAAACAACCAACTATTTCTTTGTCTTCAACAAAACATGAATACAAATCCTTCTCCAATGCAACTTGTGAAGCAATTTGGTTGAGGCGAATTCTTGAAGATGTTGGAGTGAAGCAAAAAGGAATGACAAGTATCAATTGTGATAATAAAACTGTTGTCAAATTGACACATAATCAATGTTTCATGCTTGGAAAAAACATATTGAGAAACAACACCAGTTTGTGAGAGAGAATATTGAGTCAAAGGAAATTCATCGGATTTATTGTAAATACAAGTGATGATGTAGTTGATATATTTACTAAGCTTGTTGGAAAGATAAAGTTTGAAGTATTTAGGAACAAGTTGGGTGTTGTAAATAATCCATTTCTCCATTAAGGAGGAGTGTTTGATTAATATAAAAAAGAGTGTGAGTTTCAAAGTATGAATTATTGGTATGAGTTGTAATAGATCTAGAAGGTGCGAAGTTCATTTGTTATAATAAGAATGGCAGATCCACCATGTCCGGAACTAGATGAGTCTTGCAATGTTATAAATGTAAATGCATTTGCTATCTTAGTAATGAAAGAGTGTGTATGTTATATGTATTACATATAACATAACATATGTTATATGTATTACATGTAACATATGTTATATGTATTACATGTAACATATGTTATATGTATTACATATAAGATATGCTATATGTATTACATTTGTCCTTGTTGTAATTTTGTCTTGTTGGACCTTAGCTATGTTAAACAAGGTTGTGTGGCAACACAGTCCCTATCAGGTTGAAGTGGGATAGGAAAAAAGTTACATGCAGTAAATGACACGTGGCAGTAGATGACAAAACAAAATTTGATTCGGTGGCAAGAAGCATGAAGCACATGTGGTATCTATGCAGTAAATGACACGTGCCATGTTGAGAACCATTTATTTTTTGAAAGTATATAATATAAAAAAGAATGGAAATTTAAATGCAGTTGAAACAGTTTTATTTGAAATATGTCAAAAAAAAAAGTTTATTACATATTACTGGAAGTTTCAATGCGTTTGTCATATAGACTGGGATTGGGGCTCACACAGACCATAAGGGAAACATGTACAAGAAATGGGATTGTAGAAAGAAGATAGAGTGCAATACCTGCAAAAAAAACAATTTGAAAAATAAATCGAAAGGTATAAGTGTTTGGCTGCACATTTCTATTTAAAAAAAAGTGGAATAATTGGGTTGATAAAAAAAGAAGCATGCTATCAGTAGAATTAAAGTGATGGTACATATGAGCCCTTTTGTTATTTGCTTGTGGCTGTCATTTCATTGATTTTGTCAACAGATGTTGGAATCGTGGTAACTTCTTGTTTCCTTTCATCGGCGGCCTGCTTCAATTCCCTTTCGAGCCATTCTTCAATGTAGGTTCTCATTGGGGCGACATTGATCTCATTCTGTATTTTTATATTGAAAAGGTCATTTTCTAATTCCCGGAAGTGGATAGAAAGATTACACAGAGCCCAGTGAATTTCCTCATTCTGTATTGAATAGTTGACTAGATAGTTGTCGACGTGAGATTGATCATATTCAAGGATGTTGTAAAAATTTTCCAAAGACAACTCCTTAAACATATCAGCCTATTTATCAAACTCTTGCCTAGTTAAGGGCAAGGCGTTTGTGATTAAGTCGGGGTCCTGGAAGTCATTGGTCCTTCCGGATAAGTTTATTCTTGACAACCTTGTGAATATTTTATCTTTCTTTGATATGACTTGTTCACATGACTAAACAATGAGATGCAGGTTCTTCACTTTTTCTTTCCAGCATGCATTTAGTTGTCTGATCCGGTTTTTGGATGGAAGATCTTGTTGTATTCTTTTTGTTTTTGTCATATTGTTGACAATCGAGCCGAAAGGAATGATCGTGTTTAAATAGAAATTTTCTTCATCTTTTAACTCCGCCTACAAATGTTCATGCAGACTATGTGCTCTAGTTCCAAGGGAAGTGATGGTTTGTGATGTTTTTGACATCGAGGCCAAGTGTTTGTAAATGTTGCCAAAAAATATTATGGGGGTTGAACCCTCTTAGTATTTCAACATATATCAGGTTGAAGTTGCTAGAATGCGTTGCAAATTCGTCGATTTTGTTGACGTTTTTGAGCACGAACTTCTCGACTTTCCAAGGCAGAGGAATGAAATGTTTTTTTTCTTCTTTTGCAATAGATGAAACCAATAGTTGTATTATTGTGCAACTTATACAACGAACATTCTGTCCATAATGCGACATGGAAGGAGAGTAGGTTTTTCTATGGAGCCGAAAATTCTGATCACAGTGTAATTATCCAAATATTCAAGTGGCCCCTTCCTGTCCAAAAAACTGGTTGCATGTTCAGATATGTGGGGAGCATCTTCTCATAACTAAAAAACTTTGAAAATAGACATGAAGCCATTATAAACCTCATAAAAACATCGGGAAGCTTTGTGCTTCCACAAGTCCTAGTACCAAAATGTTACTAGGTCGAATTCGCAGTTGACATTCTTGGATAGAGACAATTCTGGGAACTGGTAGCAATGTGCTATCGCAAAAACTAAGTAGGACGACATATAAAATTTATTTTCCCTTTTGAAGCTTGACAATTGGGAACAAATTTCATGAAAAATTAACTTGCCCCAATAAAAAATGGCTTTCTCCTTGACTGTGAAATACAAAATATAAAGAGCCATCCGAGAAACAATTAATGTGGTCTCATGTCCCGTTATTCTTGTAAACAACCACACAATTTCATGAAATGGATTTCTAAATGAACTAACCTGCAAGCTTATGATATCTTCAGGAACTAGAATTGGGTCTTCCAATAAATGAGGCAAGAGGTCCAACCCGTTATTATGCTTTTCTAGGAACTATTTGCAATCTTCTCCTCTGAATGTCAATGTTGACTTCGACAATCTTAACATCTAGCGGAAGACCTGACGTGAAAAATAAATACAAGAGAGGTCTCGCAGTGAAATAATTATTTTCTCTGAAATAAATTTTTCGGCGCACCAAGAGACCAGGTCCTTACAGTTAAAAACTTCAGGGACACAACTTGCTTGGGAAATTCCAGAGGTCCAAATTAGTTGGTTCTGGGTAGAAGGGGTTGAGTAATAAGAATATTCCATGGACCACTAGAAGTTCTGGTCCTCGCACCCGAAGATGTTCACTATATCTCCATAGAAGTTTTGTCAAGCTGATGCCATAGGTTTATGAGAATGTTGGTTTGCTCCAGATGATGGTTGAAATGAACAGTTAGAGATGATAATGTAACTCTCCGCTAAATCTTGGTTAAATTCTTATGAATGGGAAAGCTCCTCGAGCCTTTTGTTGATTAATGAAAATCTATATGGGTGGTACATGATGAACTATTAGCAGTAAAGCTTACTTATTACATATTTAGAAATGAGAAGGTGGCGGGTACGGTGAAGAGAAACTAAGGATTGGAGGTTTCGTGAACGTGCCAAGGCAACGACGTGTGAACGACATTCCATGATTTTGAAATCAACACTCGGAAGGGATAATATAACCCCTCACAAATCTTGGTTTAATGTGTATTAATAGGATATCTCCTTGAGCCTTTCACCCATCAATGAAAATCTATACGATTCCTACATGATGAGCTATTAGAATTAAATGTCAGTAATTGCATATTTAGAAACAAGACACACACACACACACACATATATATATATATAAACATTTTATTTTATTTTATTATAGACACGTGTGAAGGACATAGAGACAGGGGAGAGGAAGGAGCGAATGACAAGGTCTGAAAAGTGGTCGGACGGAATTCAAAATAGGGTTACGTGGATACTCAGGAGAGGCAAGTGTTCCACGATCAAATTTTATGTATCAGTTTTTTTCACTGCAAAACCTGGAAAATGAAAGAGAGCATGATGGGGAAGTTCAGCGGTCAGTTTGTATATTTGATGAATTTTGAGAAAGTGGCCAAGTATGGAATAGGGAAATGGTTAGGAAGACTCATTCTTAGAAGCGAGGATTGACATATTTGTGAACGGACCAACCCAACGACGTGCAAATGACATTCCATGATGTGTGAAATTAATGCCTGCTAATTGCATGCCTAGAAATAAGATCTTATATATAATTGGTAATTGCCAATTGCAAAATGGCGTGGGCACAGGAAACAATGATTAAGAATTGGATATTTCTTGAACCCGCCAAACCAACGATCCACGAAAGAAATTCAAAGAAATGGTGAAGTATGGAAACTAGACAGATGGGATTCAAAATGGGGTGACAATAGTTCCACAGAAGATGTGAGGACCCGACAATTAAATTGTATGTCTTGGAAGTTTTCAGTGAAAAATGTGTACCATGGAAGAGGGCATGTTAGATATACCGTAATACAAAAGATGGTATGATCCGAGTCTAGTTGTAAATTTGTATATCGTGGAAGTGACAGTACTATTCGCAGGTCATGGTACAATAAAAGTCCAATATAGAGCCCTCCTACCGGGAATCCACGGTCGTAGAATTGTTTGCGTATGGAATGGGGAAGCGGTCGATCGGTGTCGTGATATAAGAGAACGAGTGAAAACTTGAACCCACAAGTCTGCCCATGCGCACAGCCAGAAATTTTCGAAAAAAAGAACAAGTGACGAGAAAGATAAAGTTAAGGGAAAAGAGAAATGGATATCTGGCGAAGTATAGAAGACGAAAAAGAAGGGCCAATATATTCACATCTGTAACAGATATCCCATTTCATTCCAAGATCTATACTTGGAAAGAAGTGCGAAGTTTTCGGGCACAGAAAACAACGACTAGTAATACGATCTTGGTTGTATGCTTCATCTGTCAATTTGTATATCATGGAACTCCAAGTCATTTTTTTAGTTAGCCAACCCACAAATCCAGCTGTCAATTTTTATAGTGCGGAACTTTGGGTGTTGTTTGTAGGACACAAAACTATAGAGGAAATAATTTTCCCTTTAATATAACTTATGTGATGCAGATGTAGTATGTGGCTTGTTTTAGAACTTTTCCATTCGTAAACAATGAGAATCTTGAGGCTACCATTCCTAGAGCCCGTGTGTCAATTTGTATATCGCGGAGCTCCGAATGTTGTTAGGAGGTCACGGAAAAATAGAAGTGCATTGTTGAGCTTGCCAATGCGCAAGTCCACCAGTCAACTTGTATATTGTGGAACTCTGGGTGCTACTTGTAGGACACAGAACAATCGAGGCCCAATTTAGACAAAGGGGAAGAGCTCGGTCGAAATGCGTGAATCCGTCAACCTACGCAACAAGGGATTTTTGGGAAAAAAATGATTAAGTAACTAGGAAGAGAAACTACAAGAGATAAAAGAGTGGGAAAATAGAAAGGCAGAGGGATTTTTTTGTAAGCACAAATTGGTTTCAAACATGCCCCATTGTTGCAAAACCATCATTTTCTACTAATTGTCAACAAATGCTTTGTTAAATATTATATTTTAGTGCAACGTGTGGGTGTAGGTGTGTTCTTCATACATTCTTCCATGACTGTAACATATTAACTTAAGTAGTAAACTTAATTTTCTAATAATTGTCAACAAATGATTTGTTGAAGATTAGATTTTATTGCAATGTGTGGGTGTAAGTGTGTTCTCGATACATTCTTCCATGACTGTAACATATTAACTTAAGTATTAAACTTATTTCATTATGAGTTGGTCACATTAAAACTTAATAATTGCATGTCTAGAAACAAGAATGATGACTTTGTTGCAACATTGTACTTTGGTATTTCTATGTTCTCTCTACATTTCAAATAGAATTGAACATTGGTTTGAAAGTGTGTGTAATCCATTTTTTGTTTGCATAAAATCTTGGTGGATTTACATGATACATTGTCATATAATTGTTAGATGCTCCATCTTAGAACAAATTACCTAAGTAAATACTATATCGAAGAACTACGAGACCACCGAAACATGCCGATGAGAAGAGACGTTAAATCTAGAAAAGAACTAGCAACGAAGACTCCAAGGCAAATGTTTTTAATACCAAATCCATTAAAAAAAAAGAAAAACACCGAGTATTGTACATATATCCTTAAAAATTGGACCCAGTTCTTCGGGCCAAAACATTGAACATATCTACCACAAACACAGGCACGGGATCCGTAGTAAGCAGGACCCTTGCAGTTTTCTCCTCGATGAATCATCTTGTGGTAAAATTGATAGTTTCCACAAGATTCCTGTGAGGAAGAACACGAAAAACATTACAGGGAAACTGTAATAGCCCTTACGTGAAAGTTAGGAGACAACCAGAGACCACCTCTGCACAATCGAAAAAACTTCAAGGACATAGGTTGCACATGCAATTTTAGAGGCCCGAATTAGTCCATTCTTGGTGGAAGGATATGAATAGTGGAAATATGCCTTGCACCAGTGGGAGTTATGGTCCTCATTCCCAAAGATGTTAATTGTATATCAAGAGAAAWGGACAGGAGTCCCACAATTGAATATTTTTTTGGCTTGAAATATATCTATGGGAGAATGAATGTATCATTCCCTTATAGTGAAAGTATTCCACCCAAAATAGACTAATTTGGACCTTTGGAATTCCTACTTTCGATCCGCAAAGTGGATATTGCGTTCAACGTCGGTTTCTTTTCTAAAACTCCTTTTTGTGTTGTTAGGACTGCCATCACTCAGCCAGGAAGTTGCGCCCTTTATTGTTGATTTCAATCTGTGCGTAGGAGTGGGAACAGTCTCTGCATTTCCATTATCCATTTCTGTATCATCGTCCATCATATCATCTTCTTTCGGCTCAGAATCCATGATATCAAACTCTGTGCCAACCATCAATGCAACTCGGTAGGTTCTTTGAGCAGACAAGGTTTCCTTAGAATTCTTTGGCTTGAAATATATCTCTCGGTGTACCAAGGGACCATCTCCTTTTTTTCTCCTGGGCGGAGGGAGATGAGTAGTGAGAATATGCCCTGGAATACTGGAACCTCTGACCATTATGCCCGAATGTGTTTAATGTATCTGGAAAGAACTGCTGCCACAAGTTAACGAGAATTTTCCATTTTCTCTAGACGATGTTTGAAATGAAAATTGGGGAGGGATAATATAACCCCACCCAAATTATGGTTTAATGTGTATCAATGGAAGATATCCTCGAGCCTTTCGCTAATCAATCACAATCTGCAGGGTTCATGCAGAATGCGTTGTTACCATTAAAGCTCACTAATTGCATATTTAGAAAAAAGTGTGAAGGTAGAAGTGACGATGAAGAGAGATTAAGAATTAGATATTTCTTAAAGGTGCCAACTAGCCAGGGCATGAAATAGGTTGCATCATGTTTGAAATGAATAATTGGAAAGGCTAACACTCTTCTCCGCAAATCTTGGTTTAATTTGTAGTAATGAAAAATCTTCTAGCATTATAGATTAATAATTTCATATCTGGAAATAAGTACAAAGGTAGTGGTGATGGAAAATTGTGACCAAAGCATTGTACATTTTTTCCACCCGCCAACCTATGAAACAGATTCCAAGAAATGCCCAAGTATGGAAAGCGGTCGACCGAGTTACAAAAAAAGGGCCAGAAGATATACCCGCCTATGTAGGAACCCACGATTGAAAATGTTTTTTCAATATGAAATGGGGAAGCGGTCAGTCAATATGGTGATATAAAAGTAAAAATGGAAATATGAAGACATGAATCCACCAAATCCCACACCTAGACATTTTCCAAAAAATGAGTAAGAAAGGGAAAGAAGAGGAAAAAGAGAAAGTGGATGGCAATTTTCAAAATCGGGAATTGTTCTAAGAAAGAACCATTGATGGTATTAACAATAAATATGGAGTGCATTAAACATATTAAGAGGTTCCTCAATCAAGGAATAGATATAGAGAGCGATGCTTATATTTTCCAGGATCTATTTGTATAAGAGAAGCATCGAAAAGTTACAAGAAAATCATTTTTTTGGATGTTTAAGTAAAGTTTATGTA